>WSYH01002211.1:70865-93306 GCA_036426205.1 Ascaphus truei | reverse complement strand
AAACATTTCATTTTGCAGGTGTGTGTATTTACTGATATGGCTGTCTAAGCACTATTTTCACACAGTGCTCTTTGTTATTTTTCTAGAAAACTCAATGTTACTGAAATAAGTGTAGGAATGTTTTCACAAACGAGATAAAAAAATGATACATGTTTTTCCCACATTCGCCTATCACTAACCACAAAACTTAACCCAATTAAAAGGACACATCCAATTGGCGTTTGAAATAAGGAGTAAAAGTAGTTACTTTTGTTGACCTTGAAAACGAAACACAGGAATTTGTTAGCCATTGAGCAGAATCATTTTGATGAGCAAAGAAGACAGAACTGCACACATCTTTTGTGCTACTCTGACATGGCTGATGAATTCGTTAACAATATGAATCCCCTTTTAGGGTATAAGTACATGGTTTCAGAAGCAATTTTAAACAGTCGCGGACACAAAGCAAGCACACGCCAAATCTATGATTTGATTCGAGCTAAATATCCTTATTACCAAGACCGTAGGCATGCGCGGAATTTTAATTCCTCAATAAGATTCACTTTATCAACTAATGACTTTTTTGAACGTGTGCAGGATAAGCTAGAACACACCTATGGTTTCTGGAAGATTGCAAAGGAAAAGCATTTTACCCTGAAAGAGGGCACATATATTGTTGTGAAAGGCATATTTATTCCTAATGCCAATAGCAATGGATCCGCTACTACTGTTCCGTGTGAATCGATACCTGCTGCAATATCTGCACCCTCCATTCCTGAAACCCACATTGTACAACAACAAAAGTACTATGATTATGTACCAAGCCTTTCAGCTGAAAATGCATTGGAATGGGAACCAGAAGAAATGAACCTACCTCCCGACCAATTGTTTGAAGAAAGCAGTGGCGATTCCTATGAGCACTTCATGGAGGAGATGTGTGTCATACTGGATTCAGCAGGTGGGTCAAGCGTGGATGAAAATGCCTTGCATTTCTGGAGCGACCAGTTGCAGCCAGACGAAGAGTTAATTCTAGAAGAATGGTAAATATAACAACCGTTATGCGTTGACTGTGCGTTTAAATGTTTTTTTTTTTTTTTTTTTTAACCACCATTTTCCCTTTCAATGCGTGGATACAGCGTAACATTGCAGACTGCATAACATGTAGCGATCACAAAGAAATTGTTGCCGAATACAATATAGTATAACCTGAAAGAGTAGTACACATTGCTGACGGAATAAATATACGTACTTTCCTATCCCTTTAACCATATTAGCAACATTTTAACATAACTCTAACACATACCTGTTTTGTTATCATGCAACATTTAAAAGCGGGTCCACCACGTATGACGTGGGACCCTTGTCATGGCCCAAGGCGTCCTTAAAAAGGATTACGGATGTAAGTCCCGCCCCCAAGCGACGTGCGCGCCTCAAAGCCTATTGGCTGTGTTGTTTTGTTATAGTTACGGTAACTGCACTGTTTCATACACTGGGGCCGTTCACTGGGCGTTAGCCGAATGTTAATTGAGTGGGAGGAGTGTTAGCATGCGTTTCACGCTGGTTTAACATGACGTCACACGTATTGCATTTGCGCATTGTGTTATCGGCCGTCCTTTCTGTCCAAACACGTCTGTTTAAAAAGAATACAGATGTACTCGTTTAGAACGAATGTAGTTTCGTATTCATTGTATTTGAAATAAAGATTTTATGTTTAATGGTATTTTCAAGATGTATTGAACGCACAACGTACGCTTTGTTTTGCGCATGCGCTAACAGTTAGTGCAGCCAAGCGTGAAGTGCGTGCGCACACTAAGATGTGCGCGCACATTTTTCAGTATACAGGCAACGTTCACATCATATACATAGTTATGCCTGCTACAAATTTAAAGAAACATTACATACTGATGTACACTTGTACTTCTAACATATAAGTGAGTGACGTGTGTATGTACACAATCATATAGAGCTGTGTAATGCGTTGTCACGGATACATATATAGTAAGGTGCCATATTTGACCATCATGTGTTTGCTGTATTTCAGAGATGTCGGGGAAGATACAATCGGATCAATGTATGATTTCAGAAGAGTCTACCTTTATATGAGATGATTGTGAGGAGGAGCCACCGACTACTATACTACATATGGAACTAATTTTATATTGCTTGCAGCGCTTATTAACAAACAATTAAAAATGTGATACCCTTATGCCTATATTGCATAAGCACTTAATTAACATAATGATGTTGCAAAATAGTGCCTCATGAATTTTTATTGAGTGTTCTTTAATGACTACTATCATTTTATGGCATGGTGTGTTTTATATATAACAACCATTCCCACTCTGCTAACACATTTGTGAATTCTATTGTGTAATGGAACGTATGACTGTCGAAACTATGTAACAATAATAATAATAATAATAATAATTATAATATGAGCATGTTCATGTATAGCGCTGCTAGTTGTACACAGCGCTTTACAGACACATTTTTCAGGCTGAGGTCCCTGGCCCGTGGAACTTACAATTTATTTTTTGCCGCCTGAGGCACAGGGAGATAAAGTGACTTGCCCAAGGTCACAAGGAGCCGACACCGGGAATTGAACCAGACTCCCCTGCTTCAAAATCTCAGTGCCAGTGTGTGTCTTTACTCACTGAGCCACTCCTTCTCCCAAGGTAAAGGACACTTACAACCAACTAGCCATTTCTTGTTAAAAATCTCTTGTTACATGGGTATGTTGATAAAATGGTTTGGGACTGTAGCAAATAATGTTATTGGCCAGATGTTGTGGTCCCCTACAATGCATGATGTTCTGATTATGACATCAACATCATGTAATGAAGTACGTTTCTGTGTATATTTCATTAACCTAACTAACTATAGTTTACTGTGTTTATTAAACGTTCTAAAAATACATAGTATAGTCAATATGATGATATAAGCTACCATAATAAAGCTGGTGTTATCATTTGTCGGTGTTATACATGGATCCTACACAAATTGATACAGACACAAACAGTTGTCTTACAAAGTGTGTCTATGCTAATGTGCACGTGATTGACGTTACAATTGTGACAATACTTGATAATTATCATCATGATAATGATGAAGTGACGTGATTTATATTGCAAAAATATTACCAACATTGTCATATTGGTAAATTATAAATGCTAAATGACAGTAACATTAGTGACAAATTTGTCTTCTCTGTTAACAGTTTAACACTTGGTACATGTAGGACACATCCACACACGTGTGACTTATACATACACATGTCACAAATTTAAATTAATGTTGACTATTAATTCCTAGCATTACAAAACACCAACATTGCTAAATATAAGATGTAGTACGCAATGTTGTGATTGCAGGCTTTCATGCATGGAGTTTTATGATCAGTCAATTTCATCCGTGATGAATGATCTCCCGTAAGTAAAGAAATAACTACAGTTATCCCCTTGTCTCCAAACACCTCTATATTACATTAATGGAATTTATAAGGAAACATACATAAAATGTGATGAAATGGGAGTAATCATTTTCTAATACAATGCACATGAAAGCTCAAGAGTAGCTAAATGCATATACATGATACAGAAAGTACATATATGTAACATTTGTGTTTAAACCAATATGTTGGGTTTTGACTTCAAATAATTATAGGAAGATTGATGTAGGCACATCTTATGAGAGATGTCAGCAAATATACATACCATGATCAGTCATACTGGAGATATACCTATAATGCAAAGGAACAATATATAAATTGCAAACATTGACATGCCATCTTCAGTACCGTAAACAACACAGCAAAGTGTGTATTTGGTGTTAAATGTGCAACACCATGTATATTTCATGACATTCAAAATGTAAATCAGGCTGGTGTACACATCATATGGATGTACATGTTACACTGCACCAATAACATTGTATGTAAGCCTACTAGAAGCATGAATGAGTATGGGCATAATATGTGTATTGTGTTAGCATAAGGAACAACACAATGCTAAAATATTAGTGCTTTGTTACCCCAGTTGTATTCACATACACACAACTAAAGTACAATTGAAGAGGGATTATATAACCTGTGCAACAATAACATACCGGTGCCACATCCCTTTGTGCACACAGCAGAGAAAAGAAAGGTGTGCAACCCATATTCATCTGTGTCCTACCAGAAGGGTATATAAAAAAACATTATTGTTAAGATAACATAATGTAAGTATAAAAGTATAACTTGGAACATATATGTTTGTACTTACAAGAAAAAAATGAATTGATGAGATTCTGGCGTGTCTGGCCACCACTGGCTGTTTGTTCATTTTCAGCAGCTACATGGGTGGGATGCTCGTCTACCAAAGGCTCAGCTAGGTCTGATTGTACATTGTGCCTGAGTGCAACATTGTGCAAAATGCAACAGGCAAGGATAATATCAGACACTTTTTGAGGCTTGTATAGAAGAGCCCCACCAGTTCTGTCCAGACACCTAAATCTGGTCTTGAGTAGGCCAAATGTCCTCTCTATAACAGATCTTGTAGATATATGGGCTGCATTGTACCTCTCCTCTGCTTCAGTTTGAGGGTTTAGCACCAGAGTCAAGAGCCACGGCCTAATTCCGTATCCTGAGTCACCTATAATGAATGGAGCACACATAAGCTGACATTAGTGATCAAATTGTACAATGCCAACATTCCTAAATAAAAATGTGTTTTGTGTTATAACATGTAAATGTGTACTCACCCAGCAGCCAACCATGTTCAAAATGTCCCTCTTCGAACGCATGGAAGACTGAAGAGTTCCTCAGGATGGAGGAATCGTGACTGGAACCAGGGAATTTGGGTACCACATGCATTATCCTCATCGTCGCGTCACATACCACCTGTACATTGAGTGAATGGTAGTGCTTACGATTGCGGTACACATGCTCACTCTGACTAGGTGCAATCAAAGCAACATGTGTGCAATCGATTGCACCCAGCACACATGGTATCCCTGCTATATTATAAAAGCCAGTCCTGACTTCCAGCCACTCTGTCGCCTCTGTAGGAAAATGAATATAATTCCTAGCGCGTCTATTGAGTGCATAGAGAAACTGGGTCAAGGCCCGCGAGAATGTAGATTGCGAGACCCCGCCCACTATGCCCACAGTTGTCTGGTATGACGCGGAAGCAAGATAATGTAATGAGCACAGCATTTTAACAAGCCCAGGGACTGCACGACCTCTGGCTGTGAAAAAATCTAAATCTCCCCTTATCTCCTGATAAAGAGATAAGATTGCTGCTGAACTCAAACGATAGCGACTTACAATCTCCTCCTCACTCATCCCATCTAACAGGGTTCTCTCCCTGTACAGACGCGGACGAGGCACAACTTGTCTCCTCTGTCTTCTCCTCTGATCTCCTGTCCCTCTCCCTGTCTCTGTCGTATCCGCGTGACTGTCCCTGTCACTGTCACTGTCCCTCGGTGTGTCCCTCCCTTGCCCTATATGATTGTCTTCATCATCAAGCATGTCATAGAAAAGAATGTTCCTCCGTCTCCTAAACAATCTCAACATTTTGAAATGAGTAGCTGTGAATGATCAGGTAATGGGCGTCCTTTAAATAGGTATGTGATGATGTCAGGTGACATAGTAAAATGCAAGGTGTTACATTAACATAATAAAGTACTTCTGTGGCAAGCTGTGTGCAGTTCTTGTTTTAAGTATTTGTTGTGTGTATTCTGCAGGGAATGATGATATTTGGCAATGATGTGACGTGAACCTTTGTAGAAACATTGCTTGCAAATAAATAGTTGCATGTGCAATGCATGTAACACTTGTGAACGCAACAGTCAGTCATGTAATTAGGCAAAAAGGCTGAGATTGACGTGGGAAAAGTTTTGTGTAACATGTGTAATTAGGCATGTTATTGTGACATGTTGACAACAATGAATAGTCGTGTGCATATGCATGCATTTCTGTAAGGAGGATAGTTGGTATAGAATGAGTTAACAAGGTGTCCCAATGCTGAATTACTGTACTTGTGTGTATAAGTTAGGTTGAAGTGCTTGTAATGCTACGGTTACAATGTAAACATGCAATGTGATTGAGCGTCCAATAAGTGACGTCATGAAAATAGGGAGGACCCAAAAGTATATGTAAACATGAGAAGACAGATGTACATGAACGTTTAAAGATGCGTGTCACATTACAAGCATTGTGTAATGTAAAGGAAGATGAATATACTGTGTATGTGTGACATGTGTGACATGTGTAACATCATGTAAATAATTGTCGCTCAGTTCATTAAAATGTGTGATATGATGTGAGGTTCTCCTTTAAGAGTTGAGTATAGTATTTTCCCTTGGCACATCATCACATGATGAGTAATGTGACCCGCAAATGCTGCAAACATGTAAAAGTATAATGTTATGCAAATAATACACGTCAGCTGTGACACAATGCAGGGAATGCCCCCACACTGTAATGCAAATGACGTTTGTATTGTGAGCAATGAAACGTAAACAGTACTATACTGTTATACGTCCCCGCTCCATTGACTCCATTGATGTACAGAAGTTTTTTTTTTCTAAGTGCCGTTGCGGCAGCCTTAGCGATCGTTCTCCCCTCCAAACTGCCAACTTTAGTTGGCGGGAGAAATTGGCCATAACATCTCAATTTCGTAGTGCCGATCAGGCCCGATAAGCTGTTTTTTTTTGTTGAATCCAGCCGATTTAAAAAAGTGGCGATCAGTGGCGAAAACAGGCTTATCGGCAGCCGACTGGCCATAACAAAATAATCGGCTCAGAAACATGGCGATATCAAGCACTTATCGGCGCTTACTGAATCTCAAACCCAATTTTGGCTATAAAATGGCGATAATTCCCTTATCAACGCTTACTGCATGAGGCCCTTAATCTTTAAGACAAAAAATACTGTATGAATACTGTTTGCGACTGGCCGGATTAACCAGTTCGCTCCTGGTATTCAAGTGTATAAGGACAGTTGCTCAGCATTTTCATAGTCCAGCTTAAGCATTTCAATTTACGTTGGTTTGTTTGCAAAGAAGGCTTTGTGTGTCAAGTGATGCTGAAGTGATGGGAGGTGCTACCTTTAGCACCAGCCCTTAAATTACAAGTGACAGAAGAACTACATGACAAAGAAGATAAAGACTGTAAATTTGTTTTATTACAGATTGTTGCAGGGTACATGCAACTACACACACGGGTTTCTTGACAAGGCTTATTTATTTAGCCTTAAACGATATACAGCACACAAAAACAAAAATAGCTTTTCATCAGCAAACAAAAAGAAAAATGGCTTTTTCTTCAGCAGACAAAACAAAACAATTTTCTTTAGCAGACAGTGTAAAAATCAGGCAGCTACCATTTCTATGCAGGAGACAAACAGTTCATAATTCATATACTTTGATAACAGACCTTGAATCAGTAATCTCTCCAGTAGCTTACTCCTCTCTCCTCAACAGCCAGCCTCCATGTGTCTACAGCCTGGGGTTTTAACACACCTTGATTAGGCAGCTGGGTTCCAACTAATTGTCCTGAGGTTCCCAGCTGCAATTAACCTAGTCAGTGCTGCACTGCACACTAGACATAGGTTTTCCAGGCATATAGCTGGTGGCTTTTATTTACCCTGTCATATTCCTCCCCTGTTAGTGTGTGGCTGGGGCTATGCACGGCTGAAGCCCGACCATCCACCCCTTCTCTAGAAAAGAAATCAGCATTTGCATTCTCTTTTCCCGGCCTGTGCTGAATCTCAAATGAGAAGGGTTGGAGGGCCATATACCACCTAGTCAATCTAGCATTGGAATCCTTCATACTATTTAAGCACTTCAGTGGAGCATGATCCGTCACCAAAGTAAAATGGACTCCTGCCAGGTAATGCCTCAAAGCCTCGATTGCCCACTTTACTGCGTGGCACTCTTTCTCAATCACTGAGTAGTTTTTTTTCCCTCTGGAACAATTTCCTACTCAGGAAAAGGATAGAGTGTTCAACTCCCTCAAATTGTTGTGACAATACTGCCCCTAGCCCTATTTCTGATGCATCTGTTTGCACTATAAAAGGACTGTTGAAGTCTGGGCTTCTAAGGATGGGACCCTCTGATACTGATACACCTTTTTATGTCCTCAAAGGCTCTCTGACAATCCCTTGACCATACCACTTGTGTAGGGGCACACTTTTTTGTGAGGTCCGTTAAAGGGGCTGCCACTTCCGAATAGTTGGGGACGAACCACCGGTAGTACCCTGCTAAACCCAGCAGAGAGCGTACCTGCATTTTTGTTTGAGGGGTCGGAACTTCTTTCAGGGCAACTACCGTGTCGGCTAGTGGCCTTAATTTTCCACCTCCCACTGCATACCCTAAGTATTTTGTTTCCGCCTTACCCCGGGCACATTTCTTAGGGTTGGCTGTGAGCCCTGCCTCTCTTAGAGATTTGAGGACCGCTTTCAGCCTATTTAGATGGGCCCGCCAGTGTTTACTATAAATGACAATGTCATCTAGGTAGGCTGCGGCATAATTCCTATGGGCCTCAGTACCTTATACATGAGTCTCTGAAATGTGGCTGGGGCTCCATGCAGTCCAAATGGCATTGTCACAAACTGGTATAAACCCATGAGAGTGGCAAAGGCTGTTTTGCATTTGGACTTTTCCTCTAAGGGTATTTGCCAGTATCCTTTTGTCAAGTCCAACGTGGATATATATTCCGCGTTACCAAGGGCGTCAATTAATTTGTCCACCCTAGGCATCGGATATGCGTCAAACTTGGATACCGCATTGACCTTTCGGAGGTCCACACAAAATCTTACCTTCCCATCGGGTTTAGGGACCATAATTAGTGGACTACACCACTCACGGCATGATTCCTCAATCACTCCTAAGTGTAACATTTCTTGTACCTCCTTCTCTACCAGAGCCCTACAACTTTCAGGCAACCTATAAGGGCGGGAACGTACTTTTACCACAGGTGCTGTCTCAATTGCATGGGAAATTAAGTTAGTTTGTCCTGGTAAGTAAGAAAAAACATCCTGGAACTGTGTAATTATTGCTAACAAGTCCCCTTTTTGTTCAGAGGACAACTGTTTACCCATTGGGTTTTTATCGTCCCTTACGATGTTCTCCTGTGGAGGCTGAGGACCCAAGTCCGTTTCCTCCTCCACCGGGTGGATGAATAGAGACCGCTGCATCTTCCAGGGTTACAGCAAGTTCACATGGTAAATTTGTTTACCCTTCCTGGACCCTGGTTGAGCGATCTCGTAATCCACATCACCCGTACGGCGGAGTGCTTCGAATGGGCCCTGCCATTTGGCCAGGAGTTTAGTCTCGCAACTGGGTAACAATAACATCACCTGGTCTCCTGGGTGAAACACTCTCATGCGAGCATTCTGATTGTAATGTCTCTCCTGACTGTCCTGGGCTGATCTAAGATTCTCCCTGGCAAAATGGCCGACCACATCTAGGCGCTTCCTAAGGTCTAGTACATATTGCAGGGTATTCTTAGAAGGGGACCGCTGTTCCTCCCAGGACTCCTTTAGGAGGTCTAGGATATACCGGGGTTGGCGGCCATAGACCAATTCAAATGGAGAGAATGGGGAACGTGGAGGCTTGGGGAACTTCACGCACTGCAAACAGCAGAAAAGGGAGAAGTTCATCCCAGGCTCTCTTCTCCGAATCTATAAATTTCCTCAGCATCCCTTTTAGAGTTCGATTAAATCTTTCCACCAATCCGTCAGTCTGTGGATGGTAGACTGATGTCCGAACAGACTTGACCTCTAGTAACTTTAAGACATACTGCATCAGTTTAGCCATGAAATTTGTACCTTGGTCTGTCAACATAACCTGGGGAAGTCCAACCCGTGAGAACAGTTCCAACAACTTGTTGGCTACTTGCTTCGCCGTTGCTGTTTTCAGGGGGAACGCCTCAGGATATCTTGTTGCATAATCAACTATTACAAGGATAAACCTGTGTCCTTTCGCAGAAGGTTCTAGAGGTCCTACCAAGTTTACCCCAATCCTCTCAAAGGGAACTGACACCAAGGGTAGAAGAACCAAAGGGGCTGGTTTTTGTCCTTTTGGACTAGTTAGCTGGCACTCCGGACATGCCGCACATAGCTTAGCAATATCACTATGCATCCCTGGCCAATAGAATCAGGATGAAATACGGTCCAATGTTTTATTCCTGCCCAGGTGACCACCCCAAGGGACAGTATGGGCTAGAGTGAACACAGATTTAACAAACGCCTTGGGAACGAATATCTGTCTGATGACCTCCCCTGTTTGTGTCAGCCTATTCACCCTATATAGGATATCATTTGATAGCTCAAAATGGGGGAATACTATCACCACCTGTGCATCTAAAATCTGCTCATCAATTTTCACCACCATGTCATACTGTCTAGCAAGGACTGGGTCTTCCCTTTGCTTCTGGCGAAAGTCAGGGAGGTACAGGTCTGGTAAATCTCCAAGGCCCATATCCCCCTCCCTTTGGCCATCCCCAGCCATCACTTGTGACCTCTGACTACTAGAATGGTCACCTTGAGACCCATATTTTTGCAACCAGTCCTGTTTGTCAGAGCGTCTTTGCTTCCGAGTCTTTTGAACCCAGTGTCTACTGGGAAAAAGGTCTGGCGAGAAGGGGAACAGTTTGGCAGTGTTCTCCTGAGTCCTAGAAGGAGGCTCCTCGTGAAAGACTGGGACCATTAGGTCTGAAAAGAAAGGCCAGTCCCGACCGAGCCCAACGGGGGCAGAGAGCCAAGGAGCGACTCCTACTTTGAAGTAAGCCTCCTGACCTTTTACCTGTAGCCGGATTTTGGCCGTCGGATAGCAATTTACATCGCCGTGTATACATTCTATGCTCCATGGGGAGTCAAAAGAACACACGTTAGGCGGTAACAGTTCCTGGAGAACCAGAGTTTTCCCAGAGCCCGAATCTACAAGGGCCTGGATGGTTTTTCCCCCAATCAGGGCTGGAAGTAGGCAGGGCTTGTAATTTTCTCCAGTAAAGGCCGAGGCGACGGTTCTGCTGAATGAACAATCCATCTGTGGACAGTCCACATACCAGTGGCCTTGTTCTCCGCAGGCGGAACATGGAGAGGGTTCCCTCGCAGGAGGGGGCTGTGGATAGCGCTCCGCTGGACCGGTTACTGGAGACCAGGCATCTGGTGGGTCCTGTGGGCGACGTCCTCGGAAGTTCCTCTCATTTTGATGAGCCGACATCTGGAAGGAGATGAGGGTCTCGGCAGGGGACCAGCATTTGGACTCTGTCCTTGCTGGAACGACTGCTCCTTCCGTTGGACTTGGCGGTTGCCTATGGACGGGCCGTAGGTTCCCCATTGATCCGACCTCCCTCTATGGGCGTCCGCAAGTGCCGGTGGAGTCGGGTCCAGGACACTCGCCTGCTGCTCAGCCCCAAGGAAGTTCTCCACCAGTCGGACCGCCATAGCTAGGGTTTCAGCAGCGTGGCGTTTTACCCACGAGCGTGCGGAAGGGGATATTATTTGTAGAAATTGTTCCAAAACCACCAGCTCAAGAATTGCCTCCTTAGTGCACTCCTCGGGTTGTATCCAGCGCATACACAAGTCCAATAATCGCTGAGCGAGGACCCGGGGTCTCATCTTAGCGGTGTACTTCATGTTCCGGAACTGCTGCCGTAGGTCTCTGGGGTCAGACCTAAGCGATCCAGTATGGCGGCTTTTACTTGTCGGTAGTCCATTGCCTGATCTGCTGGGAGGCCCTGATATGAGGCCTGAGCTTCTCCTATGAGGAGCGGGGCCAAAGCATTTGCTCAACGATCTGTAGCCCAGCCATGAGCTTCAGCAACTCTTTCAAATGTCAGTAAAAAAAGCCTCTGGATCCTCATTCTGAGCCATTTTCCTCAGGAGTATCGGGGGTCTGCTTGCAAGTTGTGGACTGGCAGACCCTTGGAATTTGGTCAGCAGCTTGGCCATTCGCTCCTCCTGTGCTGCCTGCCTGGGTTAGGAGCTGGATTTGCTGCTGCAATAGTCTTTTATCTCTCCCTGCTTGTAACCGGGCCTGTTCCTGCATTAACTGTCCCTACTGTTTGGTCTGCTCGCACAAAAACTCTTAAAAAAAATCTTCCATTTTTTTCATTCTTGTGTGTATGTGTGTGTGTGGCCCTTTGACTGCAGGAGCCTTTCAAAATCCCAGCACTTCTTGACACCATATGTTGCAGGGTACATGCAACTACACACGCGGGTTTCTTGAAAAGGCTTATTTATTTAGCCTTAAAAGATATACAGCACACAAAAACAAAAATAGCTTTTCATCAGCAAACAAAAAGAAAAATGGCTTTTTCTTCAGCAGACAAAACAAAACAGTTTTTCTTTAGCAGACAGTGTAAAAATCAGGCAGCTACCATTTCTATGCAGGACACAGACAGTTCATAATTCATATACATTGATAACAGTCTTTGTATCAGTAATCTCTCCAGTAGTTACTCCTCTCTCCTCAACGGCCAGCCTCCATGTGTCTACAGCCTGGGGTTTTAACACACCTTGATTAGGCAGCTGGGTTCCAACTAATTGTCCTGAGGTTCCCAGCTGCAATTAACCTAGTCAGTGATGCACTGCACACTAGACATAGGTTTTCCAGGCATATAGCTGGTGGCTTTTATTTACCCTATCACACTTATTATTTGCATTTTTTATTTTTCCATGTTTAGCCTGATAAAATAAAATAAAAATTCCTTTAAATTCACGAGAATCATTGAAATCCCCCCACCCCAAAGAAAAAGAAAAAATGGCAAACATTGTTAATTTATCAAAAACATTATTCGGATTATGGTTTAATTCGGATTATGGTTTATTTCAATCAGTCCTTAAAAAAGGGTTTATTTTATTTTGAACTTGCGATTCAATTTGAATGAGTGGTGGATTCTCCATGAAGGGCTTATCACAGGTGAATTGTTCTGGGTAAAGTTTGGCTTTGTGTGTGAAGTTGTTGGGGGTGGGCTACAGTAGGTGCTGCAGTCACAGTGTGTGCGGGATTTGTGGTTCAGAGAAATCTTATGGCCAGCGGTTAAACTCATCTCATGCCAAAAAAAAAAAAAGGAATGACTGTTATTGCGTATGCGTGTGTGCGAACGGGGGAGACAACACAGCTCATCAAAGCCATTTGAGTTATTCGAGAAGGGATTATCACACGTGCGCATGCGTTAAGCCTCAAAGGCCTCAAGAAGACACAGTGACACAATTACTGTAAACAAATCCTCAAAGATTAAATTAAGCCACCAATTGCAAATGAATGGTTTAGGAGAGGTATCGATAAGAAGCAGAAATACTGTAGCCTTGTGTATGTAGGAGGGAGGGGGAGAGCGCTGTATGTTGGATTATTTATGTTGGAAATATTTTCAACAGGTCATCATAATGTTTTGAGGCCCACACCCCCCAAAAAATATCACAGTATGCCACCCACCTCATAAAGTACGTACATGACTAGTATAGAATTAAAAAGCTACAGAAGTGATTGATTCTCAGAATATCCAAATTGTTATGCAAGCCCATGACGAGAACCGAAAAAAGGGATTTTTTTTTCAGACTTGAAATTCAAATTGAATGAGAAGTCATACACGCATGCGCATTAAATCAAAACAGTATTAAAACATTATATATATAATTCTGTACATATACTGTAGAATAAATACATACTATATAGAATAAAATATTATACATTTTTATTTTGGGGGTTTCTTATGAGTCACAGTATGCCACCTACCTAAACAGTACCTACATGACTAGTGTAGAATTAAAAAGCTACAGTAGTGATTGAATCTCAGGATAGCCAAAATTATTATTTTTTCGTGAAACGAAAAAGTTTTTTTTTTCAGACTTGAAATTCAAATTGAATGAGAAGTCATACACGCATGCGCCTAAATGTGATACACGCATATGCGTTTCAACAAGGTACCAATGAGACATACTGTACACGCATGCTGATTAAATAAAAACAGTAGGAAAAGAAGAGCAAGCCTAGCAAAAGTATTGATTAATAAATAATACATATAGAAATGTGATGACACACATACAGTATGCGTTTCAACAAGGTTCCAATCCGCATGAGCGGAAAAAATATTTTATATTCGGAAGAAGATGCGACGTTATATTTTTGTAATACTGTACTTCTTTTCCCTTTAGTATCCTTTATACAGTACAATATGTGTCCTCATATTTTATATGTATGGCTAAGGAGCCTCAGACTACTGTATATAGTAAGAACTCGTAACATTAATCTCTGCTTCAAATATAAATCTTCAAATTACAATTACTGAACACATACATACAAACTTGCAGAACTGTTCGGCTGCACTGTGTAGGTTGAATTGCTATTAGACTTTTAAGACAAAAGCTTGCGATCGCCCACTTGAGTTTCTAGACGATATTGCAGACAATGCTAAAATGCAATTTTCAGCGCCCGATAAATGGATTCTGCAGGCTATAGAAAACCGATAGAAACCCGAGTCAATTGCTATAATGTTGGAAAACATACTGCATCATGACTCGGTATTCAAAGCGGTACGGCGTGCAAGGCTTTAGAATAAAGGCTGGCGCAGCTGTACTACGTGTGGAAGTTGAAGGGGAGCGCAACTCCTTCGGTGGTGAATATGCAAAATGAGAAGAGACACAATATAGTGCAACAAAGTCTCTATAGGTATATCTCCAGATTCAATAGACTTCTATAAATTCAGATCTCACATTTTCTCTGAAATAAACGAGCATGTAACCCAAACGCCGGTAAACCGGAAGTGACGCAACGGGAGATCCGTGCGGAGGGGGTGAGAGTCTGGAAGCAGTGTTCGCTTTCCCTATGTGCCCAGTATATGTTTTTATTGATGTAAGCATACATCTTTATAATTTTTGTGATTAAATTGTTACATTTTATTGGTACATACTATGTTTGGCTTTTTATTTCCCCATGTATACATGACTGTCATTGCATCATTCTGGGTGACATCCAGACATCCCCAAGACCTTAGGATACAGAAAGAGGGAGGATCCACATAATATATCTCACCACCATTACCCACTTGAGTTTGGGTTACATGCTCGTTTATTTCAGAGAAAATGTGAGTTCTGAATTTATAGAAGTCTATTGAATCTGGAGATATACCTATAGAGACTTTGTTGCACTATATTGTGTCTCTTCTCATATTCACCACCGAATGAGTTGTGCTCCCCTTCAACTTCCACACGTTCCAGCAAGAAGGATTCCTGTGGACCATCCTTCCAAGGGTTTTACACCGCACATGTGCGCCTGCGGGTGGAGCCAGTGAGCACACCAGTAATTCTAAGGCATCCCCCATTGCCATGGCGACGCAACTAAAGCGTCTGTAACCATGGGAGTGTAGGCAGAAGCAGACTGCAATAGGGAGCAGGGGCACTGAGCCGTTTGAACATGATGACGTCACATCACCAGCAGCAACAGGTCCTGTAACCAAAATGAAAGTGCAGTATTAAAAACACATGAAGAGGTGAAAATATATACTCCAGATGCACAGTATTACTAAAAATCACTATCAATAGTGCAACAATAATAAATATACTAATATCACTCTAACATGCTACCAAGAGAAATGAATAGTGAATGCAGATTTGCTTGTAAGAGTTTGAAAAAGCAGACATAAAGGAAGGAGGAACAAGAGGGGGAGGGGAAAGGGGAAGATGGAGGGAGGGAAAGGGGTGGAAAGGGGGGGAAAAGGGGAAGGAAGGGAAGGAGGGAGGGGAAGGGGCGCTAAGGAGCAAAAATGGGGTCACATAATAAGGCAAAAATAAGCCCAAAGATGAATACAGAAACGGATAATTCTAACTACACAGAGGTGACAGATGGCAGTGGGGTCCCCAACTTTAACTCATAAATGTATCTCCCTAAAGTGATACTACTGTTGCTACAAAAAGCAACCCAGTTTAAAATCCTCATTAAGTCCTCTGGGTGCCATAGTATCAAGTTCATAGATGAGCCCTGTTTCCAATTGCAGTAATAATTTTCCTCTGTCACCACCACGAATGGACGTGTGCACTTGCATAATAGGCATGCACCTCAGCGTTGCAAGGCTATGCTTAAAGTTTTTTAAGTGCCTCGCAACTGGTTGCAATTTATGGTCCTCCAATCCAGTGTTGTCGGCCAATGCCTTCCTAATAGATGATCTATGCAGACTAATCCGCTCCTTTAGCATGCGCATCGTTTTACCGACATAATATAGTCCGCAAGGGCACCGGATAAAGTAGACAACATATCTACTTTCACAGTTCATATAGTCCTGAATAAGGCGTGGTTTGCCACTATGGGGATGTGAATACTGCGTGCCAAGAATAAGGTATTGGCAGTTGGTGCATCCATGGCATTTAAAGACACCTTTTTTCTTACTCAGCCAAGTTGTAGGTTTACCATATTTTTCCACTGGGTCTGCCCTAGTTAATGTATCG
The DNA here is from genome assembly GCA_036426205.1 of Ascaphus truei. Classification (NCBI taxonomy): domain Eukaryota; kingdom Metazoa; phylum Chordata; class Amphibia; order Anura; family Ascaphidae; genus Ascaphus; species Ascaphus truei. The sequence continues at coordinate 76,898 of WSYH01002211.1, read as the reverse complement.
CCGATATTTCGCCCTCTTCTGTAGCAAAATAGTGGGGGACGCTCAAAATTCTTGCCAATGGTGGCATCATTCGCCAATATATTCCAGTGTTGTTGGATAGACATCTTAATCATTCTTGATGCAGTACTAAATGTACTAGTGACATAGAACCTATCTTGCTTCTGTGCATTCGAAGAGGGCAGCAGGAGCTGTTCTCTGGGGACATCCTTGGCTCTCTTAAGTGCTGCATCAAGGTCCTTACATTCATATCCCCTCTCCTCAAAGCGTTTATACATTTTCACAAGGGCTTGATCACGCTCACCACTATCACTAGTAATCCGGCACACTCTAAGAAACTGGGAGTAAGGTAACCCTTTCTTAAGAGGTATTGGATGATGGCTGGTTGCCAGGAGGAGTGAATTCTTATCAGTATCTTTCTGATATATCCTCGTCCGAAGTACTCCTTCAGTTAGATATACTTCTGTGTCAAAAAAACGACCTTACTTGGACTATAGGTCAATGTGAACCGTATGGTGGATGCAATTTGGTTCAAATAATCCACAAATGCAATCAGTTCTCCTTCTGTACCGTCCCATAGAAGGAAGACATCATCAATGTAGCGCATATATTCAACAATGTGTTGTGACAGAGGTGCGTCATGGAGGATATGCGTCTGTTCGTATTGATGCATAAAAAGGTTAGCGTATGATGGGGCCATATTAGACCCCATCGCCGTACCCATTAATTGGAGGTAGAACTTATCCTCAAACTTAAAGTAATTCTTGAACAATACAATGTTCATCAAAAGTAGTAGGAACTCAGTCGGTGGTCCTGTCCGATCTTGTTGACCCCGTAACTGTGTGGCCACCGCCTCCAAGCCTTCCGTATGCTCAATGTTCCTATAGAGGCTTGTGACATCCATAGTTACCAGCAGCAATGCACCATGTGTCACTTGTATTTTAGCCAATCTGTTGATAAAGTCTGTGGTGTCCCGTATATAACTGGGCATTTTGGTAACAAGGGGTTGCAGGAAAAAGTCAAGAAATTGTGATATGGGTTGGCATGTGGATCCCCTCGCTGAGATGATTGGTCTCCCCGGAGGCAACGTCTGCGACTTGTGGATCTTCGGTAGAATGTACATACTGCACCGACACACTTTATTCGAGCAAATACCCAGTATGTACCTGGCAGATACCTGGAATGCGCCGCTCCTCACCTCTGACAAGCCCCGTTGCGTTTGCCTTCCCAGCCTGGGTTCATGCATGGCTGACGGGCGGCTGATCTGTTAAATGATAATGATTAGGATTTAATAGGCTGCAATGCTTCGCGTGTCTACCAGATGGCATAAATTCATGAATTGTAATGCAGTATATATATATATACTGTGCAGTATTGCAGCCAGAAGCAGGAAAGAAAATGCTTTCAATCCCTGTTGGAAAATACCTCAATGCACTGGGCAGAAAAAAGAAAAAAGTCACAAACCTCAATAAACACGGTTATACCCGAATTCGTGGGACTAGCCGAGCCGAATAAAGGGTGTCGCCGTGTAACTGAGGAATAATTGGGTACGGTTGTACTAAAAATTTCCCAATTCTCCTCTGTGATCCACAAATTGTTAACACCCGTTTGAATCACCGCATCAACACTCTCGCTTGTAACGGTTGTGAGTGGTCTCCATTCAAAGATTCTAATGTTGGTTGTTATGTCAATTGTCGTAGGGACTTGTACGTGTTCATTGGATTGTTTCCAAGTTACCTTACTTTGTAATAACCGCCCTCCCCTTTTGGGGCACGTATGATTATTTTTTTATTATCACGGAGGGTTGAGTGCCATTTGCTTCTCCCCCCGTAAAATGGAATACACTCCTCTTGAAGTTCTCCACACACGTTTCTAGTTGTCCAGTTTCCCCACCAGACTGATAAGGCTGAAGTGGAATTGTGTACCTGTGGATCAAGTGTACTGGGTTAATCGCACGTTGGTGCATGTCAGTTCCTGAGGTCCGTTCTTCAGCCTCGCAATACTATTGCCGTTTGCTTACCACAAAACCATATTTTTCCAGAAGGCTAGCCGTCTACTTATTTCTAGTCTCGCCATAAGTCAAACTCTCCAAATCAAATGGTTTTTACGGGTATGAGTTAGGTAAATTCTATAATAAAGACAAAAATCACTTCGTGTTGTAACCACCACTCCTTTTATTCTGCGTTTTAGCACGAAAGGTTTGGCTGTGGCCAGCGCATGTCTGACCAATCCACTTGCCTTGCGATGCCACTTGTGTTTCCTGTTTCCGGAACAGTCCCCCTTGGAAGTACATCTGGTCCCTCCACAAACGACATGTCTCACCCGGACCTTCGTGTACGCCACATTTTCTCACGACCTTTTAGTGATCGGCCCTATGTTTTCGCAGTGGTTGGTCTGAGTGTCCCAGTGGCGAACCGCGGGTGTTGTAAAACAACGGTCTTGACGACAGCGTCTTGCCACTCTGGACTACTCCCGATGATTGCTCTGTCCTCGGGTATCTGTATGGTACCCCCTTCCCCAGTGTTGGCTCCTTTGCACCGTTTCTTTTGGCACCTCTTGCCAATAGTTTTTTCATCCTCGCATCTGGTCTGTACTTCGCTATATTTGTTTTATCTTACTATCCTGTGAAACGAGCGTTTGGGGGCTGAACCGGAGACAGACTTATGCGCATTTCATGAAATTGGTACTTCTACCCGCCCCTGTAGACGTAATTGCAAGGCTTTTTGTTTCAATTCCCCGGCCTTTACCCCTACGATGCAAATCAAGCCATAAGAGTCTAGGGACTCGCGAGTCTATCACCCCACTTTGCTTCTGCGACTGTGGCTTACCGTACACATGTGTCGGCCCAACGGCCCAGGTTCTTCTTAAATGATCATAATCCCGTAGAGGCAATACTTGAAGAAAAAGCCATTTTTATGGCATTTGTTGCTGGCTGCCCTTCTCTTATGCCCTTTGAAAGTGACGTCCATTTCATTTTTCTTCTGTACTTGGCCACCACACACAGGTTTTTACGCCACCATGATCAGCGGCGTGGGAATAACCATAGTGATCTGAACAAGTCAACCCTCCGTTCTTTCTTTTATTTAGGCCCTTTTCCTAACCAATTTCCATTTATCTTCGTTGTTATCATTTCTCCAGCCAGCTGCCCCGAGGAGGAAGGACCCTCCTACAGAAGAAGAAGAATGAACCCGGCCACGGGCGTGGCCACGTAACGATCGGGATAGACCAGAACACGAGAGCATACGAAGAACATGAAAGAAGACACCCCCCGACAGGATAATTTTCAGATGGATCACTTATAACATCTAGTACAGTGCAGCACCTGTGGATTTTGATCCTGATGGGCGATGTTACGTTGCAAGGTTTATTTGTTTTTCATGGTATGTTCTCTTCTATGTTATTTTATGGGTTCTCGGCGGTGGCTTTTGAACGTGCGTACAGTAACAGTTCAACGGCGAGTCGGCCTGCCGGGGCAGCTAACTGGGTAACCATTTTCTGAACCTAATAATGATAAGATTTGAACTCTGAAACATGTTAAATTTTTTTTTAAATTCTTGTCATTTCCATGTTTATTTTAATGATCCCCGGTGGTAATTCCTTTCTGCCATCGTATTGTATGTACTGTATGCCTACAGAGCGAATACTGCATACATAAGGGTAACGGCTGGTAATGAATGTTCTTGATAGCTTTTGTTTTTTTTTTAAATATCTTGACTGATGGTGTTTTTACCGTTTATTTCTTTGTGGACTACTGCAGTTATGATGCAACTGTGGTTTTTGCTTTGGGTTTTTTGTTAACAAGTCTTTCTAAAGATTTAGCCTGATTTTTATAGTTGACTATTTGGTATGTGCCCCCATTACCCCAGAGGTCAGGTTAGCCTTGGTGGTTTTTTCCTAATGTTTGTTTTTTCTTTAAGACTTGTTGCTGTCTTATTACCGATATTTCACACAGGTGACAGGTGCCAGTCTTGAGGTTTCTTTGCGGGAATTAGGTAATGTTTATATTTTTTTTTTTAGGGATGGATGGTAAATGGTCTTAGGGATGACTGTAATTATTTTAATTGGGTAGTCTTTGAGATGTCATCCAATGCAATGGTAATGATTTTACTGTTGACCGGACTTGGCTTACAATAGTATCCATTTGTTCTGGACGTTTTATCTGTGATTTCTGCTGCTAAGGTTTTATTGTGAACATATCATGTGCAGAACTATATGGTTGCATAGTTGTATGCATCAATCACTCCAGTACATGATTGTGCATCTTCGACTGCGGTCTTTGATTTGCCACTTGTCATTTGGGCACTTGTACATATCAGTAGCGCCTTCATGGACTCTCATGAACAGGTATTCTTATTGTAATTTTTGTAGTGTGTATTAGGGAGACTGTTTATTTTTGCGTTACCGTCTGGTTTCGATCATCACTTTACCTAAATGTATTTTGGATATGGTCTAACTCGCGTTTGGCGTATATGTGGCGGGAGATGGTGTATATGTGTATGCCCAAGTAGTAGGAACTCAGTCGGTGGTCCTGTCCGATCTTGTTGACCCCATAACTGTGTGGCCACCGCCTCCAAGCCTTCTGTATGCTCGATGTTCGTATAGAGGCTTGTGACATCCATAGTTACCAACAGCAATGCACCATGTGTCACTTGTATTTTAGCCAATCTGTTGATAAAGTCTGTGGTGTCCCGTATATAACTGGGCATTTTGGTAACAAGAGGTTGCAGGAAAAAGTCAAGGAATTGTGATATGGGTTGGCATATGAATCCCCTCGCTGAGATGATTGGTCTCCCCGGAGGCAACGTCTGCGACTTGTGGATCTTCGGTAGAATGTACATAACCGGGATAATTGGGTACGGTTGTACTAAAAATTTCCCAATCTCCTCTGTGATCCACATATTGTTAACACCCATTTGAATCACCGCATCAACCTCTCGCTTGTAACCGGTTGTAGGGTCTCCATTCAAAGATTTATAATGTTGGGTGATGTTCAATTGTCGCAGGACCTCTGTACGGTATTGGCTGTAATCCATTACTACAATACCGCCTCCCTTATCGGCGGCACGTATGATTATTTCTTTATTATCACGGAGGGCCTTGAGTGCCATTTGACCTCCCCCGTAAAATTGGAATAACTCCTCTTGAAGTTCCTCACACGCTTCCTAGTGTCAGTTTCCACCAGACTGATAAAGGCTGAAATGTTGAAATTGTGTACCTGTGGATCAAAGGTACTGGGTTGATGGAATTGGTGCATTGTCAGTTCCTGATAGTCATCAGCCTGCAAAATATTGGTCTTGTTCCCAAAAAATTCTTTTAAGCGTAGCTTTCTATTCAGTTTGTATAAGTCAACCTCCCAATCAAACGGTTTAAGGGTATGAGTAGGAATAAAAGACAAACCTTTGCTTAACACACTCCTCTCTGCTTTAGACAAAAGGTGTGTGGAGATGTTGAAAATCATCGCCTCTGCGATCGCCCCCTCTGTGCTCCCCTTGTTTTGGAGTCCCTTGGAAAAAATCTTGTTCCTCCAACCGCCTCTCCGGATCGGTCGCCACCGACGTGATCGTGTGAGGGTGGCTTCACGTGTAGTGGCGCAGCCTGTTCTAAAAAAGGCGCCGCCAGCGTTGCATCTGGACCATCCGAATGATCTGTGTCACTGGTATTGTATGTACTCCCAGTGTAGGCTGCACGTCTGGACTTAAAATAGTTCCTCCTCGTGCCCGCCTTCCCTTGAGATGTCTCTCCAATCCCCAGCAGCCAGTTATAAATGCGATGTTCCTTGTAATCTGAGGCTACTTGCTTCAGCTTTTCTCTCTTGTACTTGATCAAGCCATCCCTGTAGACATCAATGGTCACTTGTAGTTTGTCCACCCAATTGGTGTCACCTTCAGTGGCTAGGGTCTGCTGATGTTTTGTTTCAATAACATTAATTTCACTCCTTATCTTAGTCAGTTCCTTGGTAGCTTGCTCTATCACAAGAATCATGAGATCAAACGAACACTTGTTTAAGATACAGATCCACCGTTTGCAAAAATCTGG
>WSYH01002211.1:0-69367 GCA_036426205.1 Ascaphus truei | reverse complement strand
GACCGCCAGATGGCATAAATTCATGAATTGTAATGCAGTATATATATGTATATGTATATATATATAAAGATAACAGCAGGCACTTCAAAGGCTCCAAAGAAATAGGTGCTTGTTCAACAAAAATAACAGGAAACCAGGTGTCCCACCAAGGAGACAAAAAACAGCACTCAAGGTATATTGCAAAAGTGTATTTGAAAAAAAGCAGGCACATATAAATCCAACGTTTCGGTCCTGTATAGGACCTTCCTCAGGGGCGTGCTGGAGAACACTGCCCAAGGAAAACATATATACCCATCACCCACCTGTGTGCATAATCAAGAACCAGCTGATTGTAATTAAAAACTGGAGTTATATACACATTGTTCATTCACAGTCACTTTTGAAGTCACATCATATACCCATCACTGTATATAATCTCCTTAGAGCACTGTTAGAGGATTTTTTTGCAGCTGTACTACCAATGATGGACACTTACAGTATTACCATTATTTAAGTGTGTTGAGTGTTTTTCTTTTTAGGCAAACATTGGCCTTTGCGTAAGATATTCGCTTTCATTACCAGCCATCCCTTTGGCTTGCTATATTTCTTAATTACTATGGGGTCTATGACTTTTATAGATTATTTATTCATTGGGAATGTTATTATTGTACTGCAGAATACTTTGTGGCTCATGATTCATGTCAATGTTCCAGGCCAGGGGTATTAGCTTAATCATTATGGTGTTCGATTTTATTATCTATATCGTATTACTGCTGAAATATTCATTGTACGCATGTATATATTGATCAGTCTTATTGATATAATCCTGAGCAATTTGGTTCTGTGCAATCATTATCTTTATCTTGATATGTTTCCAGCATCATGTTTTATTATGGTTCTTTTACTATAATCAGTACCTGTTGTATTGTTTGATTGTACAATAAATTTCAACTGATTGTGTTTATTATAATTGTTCAGCACCTATATAGAGTGTTTGCTGACCACATTTTGTTACTCCTTGAGAAAGACCAGTCATTGGTTGAAACGCGTGGGAGGTTTTATACTGTTCACTTTTATACTGTATGCTGCAATAAAGATTTTTCACTTTTTTTTTACATTGGGACCAAGATTTTTCATTTTATTTGATCAAACAAGTGATCAGGATTGATTTGTGAGTACCCTGGATCCTGTCTCTTTCTGTACTTGTTCTAAAGCCCACTCAGCAGAACAAATTAATGGCTGCCTGATCTGGATCGTACACGGTTCTCAGGAAAATGAATGAGTGCAACTTTATTGTACAGTTAGATGGAGAGACGGATAGAAATAGAATGTACCTTATCCATATGCTTAAGGAATATTTTACCCAGAGTGTGGCATAGGTGCTGGCTCTTTGTAGCCACCGATGGGGGACCCGGCGAGCAATGCTCTCACTGACCTCCAAGTGGAATCTAGGCCGGGGGCACAGTAGAGCAGGTTGAGACATGGTCTCAGCTCAGTGTACAACAGAGGGTGCAAACAAGGGCTATGCTATAGCAGCACAGGGTTATGTTCACGGACAAGCTGGGCAGAACCCATATTACAGAGCACCCAGTGCTTACAGGGGAGCAAAGACCTCTGCATACTGCACCGACACACTTTATTCGAGCAAATACCCAGTATGTACCTGGCAGATACCTGGAATGCGCCGCTCCTCACCTCTGACAAGCCCCGTTGCGTTTGCCTTCCCAGCCTGGGTTCATGCCTGACTGACGGGCGGCTGATCTGTTAAATGATAATGATTAGGATTTAATAGNNTAATAGGCTGCAATGCTTCGGGTGTCTACCAGATGGCATAAATTCATGAATTGTATGAGTTATATTATATATACTGTGCTAGTATTGCAGCCAGCGGAATAAAATGCTTCAATCCCTGCCTGGAAAATACCTCAATGCACTCGGGCAGGAAACAGTCACAAACCTCAATACACCCGGGTATACCCGAATTCGTGGGACTAGCCGAGCTCGAATAAAGTGTGTCGCCAGTGGTAAGCATGCTTACGAGTATCAGCAGAGGTAAAGAGTAGCATAGAGAAGGAGGTAGAGGAGACATTGGCCCTAGGGGTAATTGTAACATTCAGAGCCCTTGGGCTTGTCCGGTAGTCCTGGTACCTAAGAAGTATGGAAACTCTCGGTTCCATGTGGAATCCAGCAGCTCAACATGGAGACGGTGTCAGATGGGTACTGATGCAAAGTTTTGCAAGGGCATACCTGGTGAAATTGCTGTGTCATAGTAACTCGTGTGACTCATATTTAGTACATGTAGCGCGGTGAAGGATCAGGAAGCAGGAGCAGGCTGACACTGAAGCCTGCCAAGTGTCTAGGGGGGCAGGGTGGAAAGAGTGGGGAAGAGGGAGAGGGGGAGGGACCTAAGCCAGAAACAGCTAGGTGGAAGTATAGGCAAGTAGCAGTACCTAGGACCAAAAAAGTAGGTCATGGCTTTTTTAGGCACTGCAGGCTACTTATTGGAATTTGTCCCTCAGTAGGTAGGCCATTGCAAAACGCCCGAATACATAAAAAGAAGTGACCCTAGTTCTGGTAGCCTGGTCCCTGCCTATGAAAAATCTTTCAGGGTCACTGAAGACAGCACTGGCTAGTGCTCCAATTTGGCACCCAGAGAAACAAAAAAAAAGCACCAGGGTGATGGCTTCGCATGCACGGAAAGGCACACTTTATTCGAGCAAATACCCAGTATGTACCTGGCAGATACCTGGAATGCGCCGCTCCTCACCTCTGACAAGCCCCGTTGCGTTTGCCTTCCCAGCCTGGGTTCATGCCTGACTGACGGGCGGCTGATCTGTTAAATGATAATGATTAGGATTTAATAGGCTGCAATGCTTCGCGTGTCTACCAGATGGCATAAATTCATGAATTGTAATGCAGTATATATATATATACTGTGCAGTATTGCAGCCAGCGGGAATAAAATGCTTCAATCCCCTGCCTGGAAAATAACCTCAATGCACTCGGGCAGAAACAGTCACAAAACCTCAATACACCGGGTATACCCGAATTCGTGGGACTAGCCGAGCTCGAATAAAGTGTGTCGCCAGTGTAAGCATGCTTACCGAGTATCAGCAGAGGTAAAGAGTAGCATAGAGAAGGAGGTAGAGGAGACATTGGCCCTAGGGGTAATTGTAACATCTCAGAGCCCTTGGGCTTGTCCGGTAGTCCTGGTACCTAAGAAGTATGGAAACTCTCGGTTCCATGTGGACTACCAGCAGCTCAACATGGAGACGGTGTCAGATGGTTACTGATGCAAAGTTTTGCAAGGGCATACCTGGATGACATTGCTGTGTTCAGTAACTCGTGTGACTCATATTTAGTACATGTAGCCGCGGTGAAGGATCAGGGAAGCAGGGCTGACACTGAAGCCTGCCAAGTGTCTAGTGGGTTTGGCAGAAGTATTGTACCTAGGGCACAGAGTGGGTGGAGGGCACCTTAAGCCAGAAACAGCTAGGTGGAAGCTATAGTGCAGTAGCCAGTACCTAGGACCAAAAAGTAGGTCATGGCTTTTTTAGGCACTGCAGGCTACTATAGGAATTTGTCCCTCAGTAGAGTGCCATTGCAAAACGCCTGACTTACATACAACAGAAGTGACTCCTAGTTCTGGTAGCCTGGTCTCCTGCCTATGAAAAATCTTTTCAGTCACTGAAGACAGCACTGGCTAGTGCTCCAATTCTGGCTGCACCAGACTACACAAAAAAGTTTTTAGTACAGGCTGAGGAGGGGGGAGAACATCATGAGGTGTATCTAAGCAAGAAACTTTTACCCCACACTGTGGCTTATTCCACAATTGAAAAGGAGTGCTTGGCCATAGTTTGGGCACTGAAGAAATTTCAGCCCTATATATATGGCCGGTCCTTTACAGTGATCACTCATCATAATCCGTTGAGCTGGCTACAAATGCTATCGGGGAGAATGGAAAGCTGCTGTGCTGGAGTCTTGCACTGCATGAATTTGACTTTTCTATCCAACACAAGAAAGATAGCAAGCACGGAAACGCTGATGGACTTTCCCGACAAAACATCCCTTATGAGTCAAAAGCCTCAAGAGGTGTCAGGCTTGTTGAACTGCCGGACGAGGTGGCTGAAACCGAGCCTTCATCTTGAGGGGGAGGTGTGATGGTGAGGGGGTAACCAGGCTCACTAATAAAGGTCAAGCCCACTTGGTTGCCCCTGATCCATGTTTTGGGGTCCTAGAGTGTCAGCTTTTGGGCCTGTCTGTTATATATGTACTACCATGCATTGTATGTAAAATATGCGACAATAAAAAATTTATGTGTCTTTTGACTTTCCAGGAGTGCTAACCAGTGGAGATTCTCAGGCTATGAGTTTCAGGGTGGACTTTGCGGTAAAAATGCTGTCGGATTGTGTCTAGATAGTCGGTGCCCATTGTTGCTGGCCAACCCAAAAATGTATCTGGGAGCCGAATCAGATTCCCGGGTACATGTAGACACAGACCTCCTGGAAAGCAGTTATGCGGCTCACCGCCAGGATGCCCTGCTTCAGCACAGACCAGAAAGGTAAAAGGGGGCATAGGGATACGTGTATCCTGGGTATCATCAGGGGTCCCTAGTTTAGGGGTAGTCCCCGTGCAGAGTTCTGCCCTATGTTTTCTATAAGGATTGCCATACCACCTATATAAATTGATAATAATCCTAAGGAACCAGCCTAATGAATGGTCAGACCCAACAGGACTAGAACCCACAACCACTTCTTTTCTATTCCCTGCTCTAGTAGTTAGAGCTAAACCAGCTGATGGTTAGCATCACTGTCACAGCTGTCCTTCACCTTGTTTTTAATTGTGTGTGTCAGAAACATGTTTTATTTAATCTCTATTAGAATATGAAGAGAGAGAGAGAAAAGTCAATTATTTACAGTAGATGAGGTGTACTCCTAAATGCTCCAAGTGGGTAAAATACCTCTTAGAGATTTATAATGACTTGGACAACATAACTTTTATTACATATACAATAAAAAACAATAAGAAAGGACCTCTAATGAACTGCAAACTAGAGAATACATAGTAGGGAGACTCAGAATATATTTTCATGTACTAGTGAATTGGATACCTGTGATTTTTCTTAGGATGGAAATAACTTTGGTGGGGTCCCATATTCAAGGAATGCCAGTTCTGCATCTGGGGAAGCCATTGCAATGTCATAAAAGAAATTGGAGAGCGGCATTGAAGGTTGTTATTCAAAGGTAATAGCGGACTTTGTTGGTTGTTGAAATCAGTTGACCAAGATAAGCAAGTAACAAGTTAGTATCATAATATAGACGAATACTGGTATGTGTTATGATCAACAAGAATTAAGAAAGAGGGGTGTGATGGTGTGGTTAGCCAGCCTTCCTAGTAAAGGTGAAGCCCGACTAGCTATCCCTAAAACCATGTGTACCCAGTGGCTTATTAGCAATGTGTGTGTTTTGACCCTATATTTGTTTTAGCTATAAAACTGGGACTTCGGGAGCAGGAATTTAATAGTTTGTAATGGGGGAAAAAAAAGGTGTTAAATGTATATAAAATATTCCGTGGCATTTACCGGTTGTCCCAGAATTGTACCCACAAATCACGCCTGATTTGTGGACAAGTGTATGCATTGCTATACCGTTATGTTGTTATGTTTCCCTGTTAATATCGCCCAGCCAGCAAGTTATTGAACCTTGGTATTTAAACTTGCCATCCCAAAAGTCAAGTTTTTATCATCCAAAATCCCTGAGCCCAAGTTAGAGAAAGAAATGTGATTTAAAATATATATTCATCTCTATGTAGGCAGTCCCGGTAATTCGATTAGCCGAGATGCCTGCATAGAGATAGTGTATTAAAGGGGAGGATGGGAGTAGCATGGTGTCGGGACATCTGGATGAGCGGGAAAGGGTGGAGAACCAGGTCCAGAGAAAAAGGATCCTGGTGGGGGAGACTCTTTGTTCTCCCAGACACTGTGGAGCCTTCCCAGTCGGAGGTATGGGCTGACAAGGGGAAGCCATTGCTCGTAGGCATGGTTCCCATTGGCCAGATAAATTTCCCACTTGTCAGCTACCTGAGACCCTCGATATGCCCCCCTCTCTGACGAGTGTCACAAGTCTAGCCTCCAAATTGTGAGTGGTGGTTGCACTACGATCCGTGCTCTGGTTGGTCAACAGTCCCTGTTCCATGTTAGCATAGAAAACCGAGGTCTATGTAAAGGGACTTCCCAATCAGAGAACCAGACAATCTTGACTATACCTATGCTTGGTCCTATGAACCAGAGGCAGACTTTTCAATGTGCTTTGATCGTAATATTAACGCACTAGGCATTGAGGTGCCGAAGAAGCCTTGCCAAGCTGAGGACAAGTTCTAGGGACACGGCCAATTCTCATATTGAACTGAAATCCGGTCAGCGGGGTAAGCCAGGTATCTATCCTGTAGATAGTACTGTGGTGTTCCTAGACGTGGAGCGGACAGAGTAAGCTGTCCTGAAGCAGGTGCCCTGCAGCTTGTGAGGTGGAGACTCCCCCCAGACCACCAGTTAAGCATGTACAGTATTTCCCTTTTTTTGTGTTACATTGAATGCCTGCTGGTTTAACAAAATAAACCTCATTTTATTCCACTACCTTGTCCTGCCTAGTGAAATTGATCCCGGAAGGTAAAGATGTTAAAGGTACTGGTCTCCCGTGACAAGGGGGATGCTGTTTAAATTATTTAAACAAATTATTGGACACTAGAAAAAAAAGGAAGATGTGGAAAAAAGAAAGAATTCACTGCAGTGGAATATTAATGCTGCAGAACTAGTATACTAGAAATGAATTTAAATCCTGGAATAATCAAAATATTTATAAGAGTAAGCAGTTTTTTGGAAGTTGATATTATGTTTTTTATTACCAGGATACAAGAATTCACTAAATTAAATTCCACCATCAACTTTCTAGTCCCAACTTGGTTTAAATAATTGCTTTAGCAAAGAGCTCATAGGACTGCATTGCCTTACAAATATTTTTTTTAAATGCAATGCTACACATTACCATGTTCATTGCAAAAGAGGCCAACTATGAATTGCTGGCCCCAACTATCATACTATCGAGGCATATAATTGAACCAACATATAGTGTATTCTACCCATTCTGAAGTGTGATACTAATGAATACTGACAAATAACAAGCGTGTGTGCATTTGGGCCACTAAGCAATTTGCTCTGACCAACACTGCTCAATGTTCAATAAAGTATTAGCACATTTATCAGTATGTAAATTGAGAATGATTTCCATTTTCTTCAATAATGTCAAGAAGAGATGATAAAATGTGAGTGAATTCAGTAATTGCCAATCATTGTGGGTCTATTTAATGATACTAGAGATACAGTATTAAGATTTTTGATAGAAAATAGTGTGATCAAATTGAATACGTATTCTAGTTAAGTAATTTGACAAGTTCTTATAGGCTATAAACTATTTTGCATATTTTAGTTGTTTACATGGGGTTAAGAATGCCTTGTCAATAATCATTTGTAGGTGTTAATTGTTCTCATATAAAATTGGCAGGTTTGTCAACTAATTATTTAACAAATATTTGATGACTGAATTAAACAATTTGTAGAAGACATTTATTTATCAAAATTTTCAAGCTGCACAACTGGAACATAAACCTCGGCAGTCTATTTGCAATAGATTTGTCTAAGGGGGCGGCTCCAGTCCCTTCTACAGCGCACCCCTCGGTGTGCACTGTGCATTCAGCACCACCCCCCCAGTCAGGCCTGTCCCAGTTACTACCTTGTCGCGCACCTTTCCCCAGCGGTGCGTGACAGGTTTTCAGTCAGGCAGAGGAAATTTAACTCAGAGTTTGCGACGGAGGAATGGCCATGCCCCAGTTGGCGGTTCAGCCAATGAGGGCAACCAGCCACGTGAGATCATGATCATGCCCCTGAAAACTCACCGCCACGCCCCCTCCCGTCGCAAACGCTCCCTCTCTCCAAGGACTACAGATCGCGGTGCAGCACTGTGCATGTGCCGCCCGCCCCCCGCCGGGCACGTGTGCTACAGAACGCACTGGGACCTCACCCTTAGTTTGGTGGAAAAGAGATTTTGATAAATAAATCACATCTGTAATTCCTTTTTGTCAGCGCCATGAAGATTATTTCTGACAGGGAATGGATAATTAAGCAGGTTAGGCTAAATGAAGACACGTGAAAACAAATAAAAAGGTAAATGTACACATTACTAGTAAAGGTAAATGTAATTCTACAGTTAATTAAATTAATAAAGTGCCACATTAAATGAGAGAGCTGTAACTAGCTGTATTTTTGGTTGTTCTTACGTAATCAAGATGATATTTGAAGCATTTCTAACAGGTTACGGAGAAATAGAACTTTAGGCTTGTTATTAAAATAAATACAAAACCATGTGCTTCTCCTAAATTGACTTGCAGTATTTTGATTCAAGCGCAATTTTGGAATACCACAAGATTGTGGTAATAGTTTTCCAGGTGATATATTTGGGACAAAATCTAATGCTGGAATTAAAGTGACTATTAATTACACGTTAATTACAGCCTCGCGATTACAAAAATGACAGAAATAGTATTTCTATTATAGGATTCTGTAATAACTATTATTACAGGAGCCTACGATCAAAATAAAAAAATCTGTTTGATTGTGGTTACCAAGGTATAACACAGGCACCAAAGGGGTTAACACATAAAATAAATACATTACCAAACCCCACTAACAACATTAGTGGCAAGAAAAGCATTGCCATGCAGTTCTTTACTAACTGCTAAGGTTACTAAGGAGCTAAGCCTATACACGTACATTTATTGTAAGGAAAGGAAGGGAGGGGGAAGAAATTCACTCACAAGGGTAAGTAAAAATTATGCAATTTGTGAATAATATCACCTCCATTTCGGTCAATCTGCATCTGGAATCCACAGTTGAAATCACCCTCAATGGTGTGGAGGGGCAGTGGTCAGTTCAGACACCTGGAGGCACCTTTAGAATATTCACAAAAGTCCTTTAAGAGTCCCAAAGAATGTCTCCTGAGATGGTTGGCCACAATCGTATTCCGCGTTCGATCTGGCCTCGTCGTGCGAATGCGTGGTGACGTAATGTCAGTGCGTGATGCGTAATGACGCTCCCTGACGCGTTTCGTCGAACACGGGCGACTTTTTCACAGGGGAAGTGAAGGGAAGTGCTTGGCTATGTATTGAAACCCAAATGGTTACCTAGCAACCCGTTTCAGCCAGCAGATTGGTTCATAATCATGAATATACACCCAATGGGCTATTAGAACAGTAATCAAATGCTGGCAGACAACATGATTTTAAGGAGATAATAAAAAAACTAATTACTGGAACTATAAAATGCATAATATGATGTTATAACAGCTCAAATGCAAAATATATAAATAAATAATAACACCAATAACAAAATATGCATAATAAACTGACATACAAAGTCAACAATACCATGAAAAATAAAAATGAAAATAAAATTACAAAAATAGACAAAAGCCTACATATTGCATAAAAACTAAAATGAGGAGATAATCTGGGCTCACAAGAGTGGGACGGGGGGAAAGGGGCCCTCATCTGACCTAACACTGTCTCCAGGGGAAGGGAAGTTGTGACCCTAATGAGAATGGGAATCTATAATTGTGATGGAAAATCAGTACCAATTATTTAGGTGTCATTATAAAGATGCAAAAATCTAATTGTGTGTGTGTGTGTGTGTGTGTGTGTGTGTGTGTGTTATTTATTTTTTTGGACCTTTGGCCCGTCACTCCGCCTCAGGCCAATGAGAGGTGTGGGGGGCGGGCCAAGGGGGTGGTGTGAGTGTGTGAGGCCAATGAGAGGTGTGCGGGGGCGGGCGGGCCAAGGGACCAATGAGATTGCCGCTAGGGACACCGGACATCCAGCAGGCAGGCATGCATGCAGGCAGGCAGGCAGGCAAACATACAGTGCTTTCACTAATATAGTATAAGATATATATATATATATGTATTACATACACACCTTGATGAGTGTTTGTTTCAGCATTTCTCATTACACCTGTAAATTTTAAGTGCTTTAAACTGGGATTTACAGGCTAGGTCACAGGGGCCGAGTGAAGGGAAAATGACAATCTGACTCAAGAAGAGGCCCCCTCCCATCATGCAACGCTGCACGCTCATAAATAGATGACAAATACTTCCTCAATCAGGTTTTACGAGCAGAGATGCGCAGGGGGTGCTAGCTGGAGGGAAAATAGCAACAGCAGGTGGCTGAAACTGTGCAGAAAATGGTTACGATCACTCAACTACACAGGCTTTGATCTTTCAACTACAATTACGCCAACGTCCACAAGATCTGGAATAAAACATTTTTTTTTTTAAAAGAAGCCCAGTCTGTCATGTATATAGACACGCTCCGTCTTCAAAGTGGCAAGGATTTCATCGTTTAGGGACTCCTTATTTGTACAAATTCAAAGTCGTTTTAATTTCAGGGGGGATACGCTTGGAATTAGTTAGGACACGATCATTGTTAATGGTCTTGCAGACCCATAGGGAGCCTGGAGACAGGTAAATAGCACATTGGCGTCTCCTAAATAGTCTGTCTGGGAACAGGGAATGGACTGCGAATGGTATTTGCTGGACAATTAGAAGCAAGGAGAAGCCCCTGTAATCATCCCAACACAGGTGTGACACGGTCTTTAGGACAAGGACACTGCAGGGCTGTGACGTCTCGGGAAAGACCGGGGCCGTGTAGCAAGTCCGTTCTCGTAATGAAGGAAGAAGGAGATACTGGGAGTAGTGTGGAGGGGGTGATTATGAGCCACGGAACGGTTTTATATACTGTATATATGGCATGCCGTAACTACAAAGATACAATGATCACTAATGGCGGTGAACGGATCATAAATAAATCATAGGAATTCATACAATCACCCAAACAAGAATCTTTGAGGAATGCACACAGCATGCGGTGTGTGGATGCAAAAAGTAATACATTGCGTTTAAGAGCATATGGGTGCGTGTGCGAATGTGTATATGGGTGCGTGTGTGCGAATATGGGTATACTTGTACATGGGTGCACGTGTGTGTATATGGGTATATGCGATTGCATACACATGGGTATATAGGTGCGCACGCATGTGTGCATATATGAATGTATATATGTGTGCGTATATATGTGTGCGCGCTTGCACATAGATATATGTGCGTGTGCACATACGTAGGCATGTGTATGTGCACGTATAGACACATACACATACGTACATAGACATTTATATAGACACATATACATAGACATACACACGTATATAGAAACTATAACGTTAATACACCAGGGAGTGTGCGATTTCTGCTCTTTCTGTACACTGGCGACACACTTTATTCGAGCTCGGCTAGTCCCACGAATTCGGGTATACCCGGGTGTATTGAGGTTTGTGACTGTTTTCTGCCCGAGTGCATTGAGGTATTTTCCAAGCAGGGATTGAAGCATTTTATTCCCGCTGGCTGCAATACTGCACAGTATATATATATATACTGCATTACAATTCATGAATTTATGCCATCTGGTAGACACGCGAAGCATTGCAGCCTATTAAATCCTAATCATTATCATTTAACAGATCAGCCGCCCATCAGCCAGGCATGAACCCAGGCTGGGAAGGCAAATGCAACGGGGCTTGTCAGAGGTGAGGAGCGGCGCATTCCAGGTATCTGCCAGGTACATACCGGGTATTTGCTCGAATAAAGTGTGTCGGTGCAGTATATAGCCACAAATGTGTATATAGACACACACTATGTATATATATGTGTACACACATATACACCCATGTATATAGACACTGACACACACACAGAATATAAATATATAAACACACACACAGTACAACTTACGTACACATGCATACACAAACATTATTGCAAATGTTTTAGCAAACTTACAAGAACATGTAAGAACATTACAAGGTTAACCAAGGCAACACTCTTAATTAATCAGGTCTGCACAACCAAAACCATTGCTAAAAAAGGTGAAACTCTGCTTATTCAATATAAATGCAGAACAGCATTGTAATATTAATCGGGTCCATTTAAGTTGTGCCACTTTTTGCAGAACTTTCTCTAATGATTTATTGGATGCAGCCATCTGACATTAATTATTGTTTTGGCGTACAGTCTATGAATGTTTATTTTTCAGTTTAAAGCCCTCTCGCTCTTTGATATCGTATGGAAATTAGATTTATTTATTTTTAATGGAAAATGAAAACCATGTGCATCTAACTACACTTAACGAAGTACAGTGAGGGGGTAATACAGCTGGTGGATTAAGGGAAAATTCAGCTATTTAGGTAGGGATTGGCATTTATTTAGGTAACTTAATAGTCGCCATCAGTTCCACAGGGTCGTGTACTAAAAAGGTTACCAACCGTGAAACCCATCAAGATGATTTTATTTAGGATGCACGGATTCCAATATATAATGTTGAAAAAACATTTTTTTTAAAATCAATTCTTCTTTCTTTCATACACACTCAAGGCAGCAAAACATAGGAGCACATTTTTGTACGGACGTTTTTTCTATTAAATATAAATACATATTTTGCAGCATACCTATGTATTAATACACAAAAATAAATAACTCAAGTGGAATAAATAGTCAAGACAGGAAAAAAATGACTAACTGCATTACATTATCCTCCACGGGTCTCCAGAAACTGATTCATCCTATCGTCACACGGTACACAGGAGGTACACAGGAGGTACACAGGAGGTACACAGGAGGTACACAGGAGGCACACAGGAGGCACACAGCAAGCATACAAAGACATGTCCATCAAGTTCAACCTATGCTAAATTTAGACAGATACTTTATCCTATATCTGTACTTACAGTATATTGATCCAGAGGAAGACAAACAAAAAACCCCAGTGGCATATCATCCAATGATATCTCATAAGGGGAAAATGTCATTCCTTCCAGACTCCAAATAATGGCAGATATCTCCCTAGATCAACATCCCTGCCATGGTTACTTATTTGGTATATTCCTGTATACCTTTCCTTTCTAAAAAGATAGTCAAACGTTTTTTGAAGCGATTCCAGGAAAAGACGTCAAATAAGCAGACTAACCACCCCGCCCCAGATCCATCAAGCTCTGCTGCAGGTTTACACACCCGAACAGGTGTCACACGCCTCCTACTTGAATGATGGTTAAACATGCGTTTGGTGTGTTAACCCAAATCGAAGCCTGGTGAATAACCCTCTTTGTATGTCGCATCTTTCGATTTCCATCAATTCTCAACATATTTCCCTAGTTCTAGCACCATAACCTGTAACGTACACTAGCAGAATCAGTGACCAATTTTCAAATAACAAAATGGTGGCCAGTAAATGGGTTGTTCTGATTTAACTCCTCCTTAGACCAGGCTTTGCACCTACTTAGCTGTATAATACAGAAGACAAAAATCTTCAGGGAGATACCCGTGTTTTAAATGGGCAAGGCGCTAAAAAGGTTATTACAACACTTGTGCTCATCTGCATGTTATTACCCAGAATCCTTGCCTGCAGATTAATCCCTGTATAACATCTAACAATGGAGTGAAGCAGGTTTGGCAGACTAGTGGAGACATGAAGACAGCCATGGCTGTATTGTCTACACCAGCGGTGCGCAAACTGGGGGGGGGGGGGCGGGGGAATTTGTGGGGGGGGGGGCGCAGGCAGTTACAGAGGCCCCGAGCTCTACACTACACCACAAAGCGTATGATAGTTTGTTTCTTACTCACTATAACCTGAATGTAGCCAACTAAAAAAATGAAAAAAAGAGGGTGGGAAATGTGTAGACTTGAAATGCATAGTCACTAATTAATTTTACTTTAAAACAGCAAAAAAAAAAAAAAAATAGCTGAAGAATAAAAAAATAAGAACATTTATATATTTATTTTTTTCTAATTTACTTGGTTTCTTTTGTTTAAAAAATGGATTTACCTTATACAGGAGAAAAGCAGCCACACTTTTGGTCACCAAGTTTTCCTATAAAATACACCCACATGTGTTAACATGCAAAACAGACTTTGGAAACACAAACACACACATTTTTTTTTTTAATTTCTAAAAAACAAACTTTCTTTTTCATCTTTAGATTTTGTAGAGCCTATAAGATTTTATAGGCCTGCATGGATTCAATACAAAAACATTAAGCCTGCTGGCCTATCTGCAAAGATAATTATACTTTTGTCTATAATTTCTCTGGTTTATTTGCTTCAGGGAATTTGCCGTTTGTAGCCAAGCAGCTACATGAAAGAAGCCCTCCGTTTAACCATTTCACTACCAGCGCAAGCCTACAACATTTGACACGATATCTTTTTCTATTATTGCATATTTTTTTTTGTGGAAGG
The DNA here is from genome assembly GCA_036426205.1 of Ascaphus truei. NCBI lineage: Eukaryota > Metazoa > Chordata > Amphibia > Anura > Ascaphidae > Ascaphus > Ascaphus truei. Next base: position 55,004 of record WSYH01002211.1, on the reverse strand, counting down.
TCATTGATAATATAATGAACGTGTTCCCAAGAATGACACATCAATCATTAGATAGCAAGAAGATACAAGCAAAGTAAGATCAGCAAGGCTGTGCGGCAGGGAGACACCGTGTCACCAAAGCTTTTCACAGCGACCACTTAAAAAATATGTTCAAGACATTGAATTGGGAAGAAAAAGGAATCGAAATCAACGGAGAATAAAATCGCCTACATTTTGCAGACATTGTTATTTTTTCCAGTCCAGAAGACATCCAGCAACAAATCAGAGAACTCGACAAAGCAAGTAAGAAGGTGGCCTCTGTTAGAACCTCCGCAAGACCAAAACAATGTTCTCCAAATGTGTCAACTCTACAAATATTAAAATTAATGGAATAGAAATAGAGCCGACAAGTATCATTGGATTGGAACTTTCGAATGAAAATCAATAGGAGAACGAAGGTAGGATGGGGGCATTTGGAGGAAACAAGGCAATTTTTCAAGGGAACCTTCCGCTGTACTTTAAGAGGAACGTTTTCATCCGGTGTACTGTGCTCAAAGCATGGATGTGAAACCTAGACCCTCAACGCGAAAAATGCAGAATCTTCAGACAACTTAAAGGCGTATGAAGAGATGTATGCTGGGTATTATCCAAAGAGACAAGAGAAAAAAATGTGTTCGGTAGCAAACAGAACGCTGAAGAAATTAATATGGCCGGCCATTATCGCAAGAAGAACTTACCAGTGTTGGACAAAGATGGTACTTGACTGGATTCCAAATGATATTAAAAGACGATGACCAAAAATAAGATGGATGAAACGTATGAAGGGATGAAATTAGTTCGAGCAACATGGAGCAACATGGAGAAGAGGCTTGCAACCACAGTATCTGGAAGATCATCGGGGAGGCCTTCATCAAGCAATGAATCAACAAGGGCTGAAGATTAGAGATATACACAGTAGAGTCTCAATTATCAGACTTTCACGGGAGCGTAACAGAAAAAAAAAAAACAAGGAAAACTGCAATAAATGTGGACTGCTGCTTTAACCCTTTGGGTGCCGGAGGAGCAGCATTCCCTTAAGCTGGCAACGGAAGAAGGGTCTTCTTCCGTTTCCCTACAGATCAGATCGTGGGAGAGCAGGACGCAATCTGCCGCAGAAACGAAGCACTCTGCGGTCATTGTCATGGGGCCCCTGGAGTTCCAGACCCCGTAACGTAGCGGCTATGTCTTGGAGCACCCAAAGGGTTAGAGGCCCCCATCTCTTTTCCTAATTGCCCTGTCTTGCGTGTTCTCTCTCACTTAAAGTGTGGATTGGAGTGTAGAATGATGACAGCAGGTTAAATGTGTGCCAGTCGTCTCCCTGCCAGCTTACTCCAGCTCACCTGGTCGCTCCTCCCCCCGGGGACCTATTTGGATGCATTAACCCATTCACTGCCAGAGGACCATGTAACGCATTGCACATTTGTACAAGTGAGCCTTACCATCAAGCTAATCCCATTCCTTACTCTGCAATCCATCATGTTACAGAACGGAAAATGAACAATTATTGACAACAGTTTACAGGTGTCGCATGCAGCCCATTCAAGTCAATAGGCTGTTAGGCGTCTTCAAGTGCCACAAGTGCAAAGGATATATATCAATAGTGGCGCTCTACTTATAATTAAAACCTGTGTTAACACAATAGTAACAATTCAAAACCAAATTGAATATAAATGTGGTGATACAAACAAACTCTTTTGATGCAGCTGTAACCCAAAGCAGGATTGCTCTCTCAATCCCAGGTAGGTATGAAGAAGTGGTGGTCGATGGGAAGCGCAAAACATGTGGAAACAAAAAATATATATCTAACGGTGCAGTATAGTTATATTACAAGCGAATATGTTATGTCTTCTTAAGTTCTATAGCTGTTATACTCACAAAAGTGAGAATCGATCTGTGTGCGTAACGGTATCTTTAGATATTGCCTCTTCAATTTTGAGGACGAGTTTGCCAACTTCAGCAATGATGTATGTATGGATTCCTTAAATGGTTAAGCACAGAGAACCAAACATAGTGCAGACTGTATAAAACTGTATTAGAATGGTATGTATATTACAATACACTCACATGATTTAAGTTATTAGGCATTTAGATACACAATTGATTTCGCCTCCGGTTCAGCTGTCTGCTTGGCGTGCGTCTCACGGCTGCGTTTCAGCAAATCCAGATGTGATGTCAGCGGGTTTGGGCAGTTCCGGTCGGCGAGGTAGCTGTGGATCCTCTATCAACGTCACTCTACGCGTTTCACCTTACTCGGTTTCATCAGGAGTGCCGATGATACTGTTCTTTGTGGTTATATACCCTAAGTTATCCATTGATAGGTTTAAAGCTAATTAGATGTCTTAAAGTGATATCGGTATATATATACTTTAAGTGGCTCAAATGTAAGCGTATTCTCTCCATAGCGCGCATATATGAAGTTAGTTAATACATGCTTACACATAAACTAATAGTGACTTTCTAATGTATAAACATATAATCTCCACATCAAACATGAGGAGTATTTGGGATGCTATAAATGACTGACTGCTACATACGCTTACATTTCAGCCACTTAAAGTATATATATACCGATATCACTTTAAGACATCTAATTAGCTTTAAACCTATCAATAGATAACTTAGGGTATATAACCACCAAGAACAGTATCATCGGCACTCCTGATGAAACCAAGTAAGGTGAAACGCGTAGAGTGACGTTGATAGAGGATCCACAGCTACCTCGCCGACCGGAACTGCCCAAACCCGCTGACGTCACATCCGGATTTGCTGAAACGCAGCCGTGAGACGCACGCCGAGCAGAGGAGAAGCAGACAGCTGAACCGGAGGCGAGATCAATTGTGTATCTAAATGCCTAATAACAACTTAAATCATGTGAGTGTATTGTAATATACTTACCATTCTAATACAGTTTTATACAGTCTGCACTATGTTTGGTTCTCTGTGCTTAACCATTTAAGGAATCCATACATACATCATTGCTGAAGTTGGCAAACTCGTCCTCAAAATTGAAGAGGCAATGTCTAAAGATACCGTTACGCACACAGATCGATTCTCACTTTTGTGAGTATAACAGCTATAGACCTTAAGAAGACATATTCACTTGTAATATAACTATACTGCACCATTAGATATATATTTTTTGTTTCCACATGTTTTGCGCTTCCCATCGACCACCACGTCTTCAAGTGCCAGAAAGTATCTTAGAGGTGGAGTGACTTATGTTCTAGTAATTCATGCTGCCTTTTCTTCATCCCTTATAAAAGATCTGGTCTTGCCTCTATGAAACTCCCAGCTCTGAGCAACATCTATTGGTGCCTAAAAAGATAAAGCCTCTGGCAAAATCCCGATCAGTCTGCCAATTAGTAACGAGAACAGTGCCATGATGGACATCTATGGCATGGTCGATACTGATTGGCTGGGGCTGCCTTATACTTCTGGTCATTCTGGCACCTACCAAGGTCAATTGCTGCTGAAACAAGGGCTTTCTGGAGAACACAGAATAGGTTATTTATTTGCATTATAAATCATTTTTTAGAGAATTTCAGCTCGAAAAACAACAATCCCACCAAAAGTGCTTACAGTTAACCATATTAAGGTAGACCCACTGAGCAGTGCCAGCCTTAGCAGCCAATGGAAGACGTGAACACTGACATAACGACCTACTCTTAAGGACTGAGCTGTAAAACATATCACATTAGTTCAATCCGGTGCTGAGCTTTAATACATATCACATTAGTTCAACCCAGTGCATGCATGGACTGCATAATTAGGACAACCAAGCATGTTACTTGGTATCCGATAGCTCTACGGCCGTGACACTCAAACCTCGGCTTTGTTAAGCATTTGCCTGACAGCCTTTAAAAGACTGCTAAATGCCAGGAAGGACTCACCACTTGTTTTTCTTGCGAATGTAGTCTTTTTCTGAAAGGTTGACCAGATAGATCATTGGCTTGGAGGTCAGGAATAAGTGTTTATTTAACACGTCAATCTAAAGAGGGGATCAGAAATGCAGCAGTGAGGAAGGACACCTATTCAAACCAACTGCAGTCAAGCATTTCAAAAAGGGGGAAATACAATGTAGCGAATCAAATAGTTTTTTTTTATTTTTAATGAATTTATCAGTGTAAATCGTCTTTCTTAGAAAGATTCAATTGCCCTCTGCCCCCCCTAAAAGTAGCCGCCTTGCTCATCTCCATCTTGTGAAAAATGTATGTGTATCGTTTTTTAATCGGGGACACAGGATTCAAGCACATCCACCACGTATGGTTCCCTCATTAATCAAACAGATGAACATAACTTAACTACGTTGTAAACAGAATATATCAATACTAACTTTATTTACAAAAAATGTTTTACCAGGAAGTAATACATTGAAGGTGACCTCTTGTTTTCAAGTATGTCCTTGGCACAGAGTTATACAAATACATGGTTACATTAAAAGAACAGAGGTTATACAGTCAATTCATGGAGCTTTGATGACTGGCAAACAGTCTGATGACCAAAAGACATTAGATAAAAAGTTGAAAAATCCTCCAAAGCATCTACCATGAAAATGTTGGGTTTCAAAAATATATATTTTTTTTCCATCCAGCTACATTTAACCTATTAAACATGCCACGTTCTTCACTTTCATCATACACAAGACTGACATCTTAAACCCTTCAATGACAAACCACAATATTGCATTGTTCACCAAAGTGTGAAACCAATACATTTGCTGGCCCTTTAATTAACAGGTCGTGAATCCGCAAATCACGTAATTCCAAAATACGGTTGGAAATATAAATATATGTTATTTTTACATTGACATAGTTTTTTTTCAATTGGATTACATCTATTTTAAAGCATTTTAAGCATTAAATAGTACTGTAACTTTCAACAACATCAAGTATATACAGCCTAATCATTTTTCCTACTAAATTCTATTTTACTGTAACTGAGCCAATCTAAAATATTCCCATTTCACTTCATTAAAAGCAGTGTTCTTAATATGTTATAGATGGTTCTGACTACATTATTCTGAATGCACCTAATTAAGAATATTCTTCTCTGCCTATTTTTAACAATGTTAAATGAATCAGTGTCCGTTACAGTGCGGAACCTATAATGAACAGAGTTGCACATACAGAATAGTTTGCTTAATTCTACTTTTCCCAACGTTATCAAAAACAAAAACATTTTTTGGGGGGGAATTCAAAAAATATTTCAGGGATTCAAAACTAAGGGAAGTTACTTGCGTCTAAAATGAAACCGTTTTAAAAGCCACTCAGCCAATAACATTTGATAAGCTTACGTTGAAAATAGTCATTTACAAACTAATGGTTTCAAACTAAAAGAAAAAAAGATCCCTTTGCATAAAAGAGTATACCCGATATTTAGGTTGTCGTAAAGAAAAAGCTTGTTAAAATGTTCCATCAACAAAACACTTTATTAATTGTGTATCTTTAGCTGGAATTACTCTATTCAGAAATATTATAATGTAATGCTAATACTTGGTTCATTGGTTTCCATATGTTTAATCATCTCTGTTCTTGTTTGCCTATTAGGTCATTCTTTATATGTGAATTTGATGCAACTGCTTTTTAATAAATAATAATAATTTTTAAAAAAAAGTATAAAACAAATAAGTGTGTAAATAATGGTATATTTTAATCCTTTTTGCAAAAATGGCGGCCAAATACGTGGCATTTTCAGTGCCAGAATGCCCTCTCCAGCACTAAATGTGTCAACAGATTCAGAGACTAATTATTACTTATTAAGCCTAACAATTAAAATATACAGTGGATACTCTACCTCTTTCTCATTCCAGTCGTGGTAATAACGGATGTGATTCTTTTCCTCAAATACCCAGTTTTTGATTTTGCCCATTATGTCCTATGGAGAATTAAAAGGAAGAACAAGACAATGATTAAAGTAGATGGAAAAGCAGAAACTCGGCATGATATCAGCAAAGTATCTCTCATAAACACGGAATATGGATGGCCAAATTTATAACACTCCCATAATATAATATCAACCGACGGCTCTCAATAGAAAGATATTAAAAGTTAAACTATTTCTCAAACATTTACAGAAGAAATATACCAAGATTAACCAATGCATTGAGTTTTTCTGCTTCAAGAATCACACACACGTTTATTTATTAGGCAGCAAAACGATGCTTTCCTTTAAAAAAAACAAACGAGTGTTATAACGTCAAAAACAAAGATCAGCTTCCATCCAATGTACCCTTCCACCTGGTACATAATGCATCTATCCACACTTCTCCTCTCCCTTCCACATAAAAATACAATAAAGACCAAGTTAAAAAATGGTTTAATAAAGGTGAGAATCACTGTAAAAAGATAAGGGAGGTTTAGAGACAGTTGCATGAATACAAAATGTATGCAACAGTTCGGGACACTTAGCGATGGCCTAAACCGAGACCGAAGTTTTATGAGTCACTACTGACATGAGAACTCTCCACGAGTGCTAAAGGCTATGTCTATACATACTGCGCTATATGTATGCACACAGCTGTCTCTTACACATACAAATACTCTATGTTGGGCCTGCACAACATACGGCCCGCGGGCCGCATGCAGCCCGCCCGGACTTCCTGTGCAGCCCGCGACGGCCCTCTCCACCTCCCCTTCCACCTCCCGTCCGCTTCCCCTTCCTTGGTAGGGTGAAGCGCTGATGCGCTCACGCACTGACGCGATCTCTCTCCTCTCACTCTCCTCCCGCGCTCCAGCACCTGCAGTTGACGCGCGGACGCACTACCCCCTCCCCCCCAAGCCTGCTCTCTAGCAGTGTGACCCGGAGTTTCCGGGTCGATTGGTAGAGCGCGCTTCTTAACTTGCGCTTCACCTTGCCCTGGTACTGGTAGCCGCATGGCTAAAACCTCCTGGCTGAGGCCCACTGCCACCGTCCCGATCAGGTAGGCAGGGGGGAGATTTGAGGATGAGTGGGACTGCTGAAAGGTGCTGGAGGAGATTATGAAGGGTGCTGGGGGGGACTGCTGAAAGGTGCTGGGGGGACTGCTGAAAGGTGCTGGAGGAGATTATGAAGGGTGCTGGGGGGACTGCTGAAAGGTGCTGGGGACGATTATGAAGGGTGCTAGGGGAGACTGCTGAAAGGTGCTGGGTGGACTGCTGAAAGGTGCTGGGGGGACTGCTGAAAGGTGCTGGGGAGATGATGATGAAGGTGCTGGGGGAGATGATGAAGGGGGTGGGGGAGATGGTGTGGGAGGGGGGGGGGTGATGTGAGATTCAGGGGGTTGATGTGAGACGCAAGGGGGGAGGGTGATGTTAGATGCAGGGGGAGGGTGATGTGAGATGCAGGGGGGGATATGAGTATGATGAGGGGTGCTGGGGAAGATATGATGATGATGATTATTTTACCCGTGCGGCCCGAATCTGTTTTCCTTGGAGCAGTTCGGCCCTTTTCACTTTACAAGTTGTGCAGGCCTGCTCTATGCAATTCCATCCCTATATACTAATAGGGACCACATAGTATCTACACACACTTTTAGTAATGCTACAGCCTCTTACATTTCCAAGGCAAATGCAACGGGGCTTGTCAGAGGTGAGGAGCGGCGCATTCCAGGTATCTGCCAGGTACATACCGGGTATTTGCTCGAATAAAGTGTGTCGGTGCAGTATATAGGATATTACCTGCATATTGAGGAGGCAGATTGAGCCGATGGATAACTGTACATGATGTGTGATGAACACTATGTACTAAAAGCAGGGAGAGCCTACCAAGGAAGAAGGAGAATAGACCAACGTGCTCACATCCAAACATTTGTTCAATCCACCAGGGGCAAGTGTGCCCAACTGGTGGATCCAGAATGTTTCCCGCCGGCAGAGGGATTTGAAGCGGTCACCTCCCAGAACAAAAGGAGAGATGTATTCAAACCCCATGATGGTCATGATTTGGGGTCCTGATTGTGTGCTAACTTGAAATGTCGGGAGATACTATGAATATTCATACTCTTTATAACATTTCTCCTGTGCTCTAGGAAGTGAACGCTAAGTGAACGTGTGGTGCGGCCAACATATTGCTGGTTGCAACCACACTGAATGAGATATACTACAGGGAGCTCTGACAATTAATAGAGCTCCTAATGTGAAAGTGGTGCCCCTGCTGGAAGAACAAAATTGTGATTTGGTCAGCAAATATCTGCTAGTGATACAACGACCACGTCCGCATCTGTGGTTTCCCATGGGATCCTCAGTGGCGGAAGGGGTGGGCTGACCAGCTGACCTGAGTTTGGTTGGAGCTATTATTCTCTTAATATTCTTAGCCTTCCTATAAACTATGGATGCTTTATCTGGAAGGATAGATCCCAAATGTGGGACACACTTGAGGATGCTCCAGTGATCATTAAGGATTTTATTGATATATCTATATGACTGGTTATACATTGTTATGTACCTCACAGTGGAGGAACCAGTATTATTAGAATCTTTCGGAGCATCATAACTCAAGCGCGATCTCCCATTTGATTTTGAATTGGAATTATTAAGTAGAACAGACCTATCCAGAAATCTTACCTTACTGAAGGAGTCAGAGACCAATTTCAAATCATATCCCTTAGCCAAACATTTCTGGCCAAGTGTGTCCGACTGATAAATGAAATCACTTTCTCTAGTACAGTTTCTTTTTAATCTATGAAACTGCCCTAGAGGGATGTTTGTGGTGATTACTGGACGCATGAACATAGTTGTTAACAGAGACAGACTTGAGATGCGTAGTAGTGATAATTTTGGAGTCTGAATCTGAAGCTAGGACTAAGTCTAGAGACTGTAGATACAGCATTAATTTCAAATGTAACTTTGAGTCCTATTGGTTATTGTTGAAGGAACTTAAAATATTGGAAAAAACTGCCTCCTCTCCATTCCAAATAATAATGATGTCATCTATGAAACGGCCATAGTACACGAGACCCACCCCAAACTCCCCATTCTGCCACACAAATCTCTCCTCCCAAAATCCCATGAAGAGATTTGCATAGCTGGAAAAGAACCTTGTGCCCATGGCCGTTCCACAGATCTGTAAATAAAAAATGTCTTCGAATAAAAAATAATTATGAGTTAAAATAAAATTGACACTGTTCAAAATGAAATTCTTATGTTTATCTGGAATGGACAAGTCCTTGTCAAGAATATACTTGATTGCTTCAATCCCCCTGGCATGGTCAATGCAGGTGTAAAGAGAGGCCACATCACATATGGCCCAAAGATAAGTGGGCTTCCACTTTATATCCGAGTTGGAGTCAACGACGTGGAGTGTATCCCTAATATGTGACTGTCATCGACTCCGCCCCGGAATACAATAAGCCTACTAGGGAGTGTTAGGACCTGCTACGGTCATGCCTTGAAAGTGGCAGCAGGCTTAAGACGCTTGACCAAAGGGTTAAACTAAATGACCCCTTTATCAAGAGAATATATATGTATTGCACTGTGTATTTTTGTCACATTGGAAGTAGCTTTGGGCATCTTTGTGTCACGGATGTGCTCGCCACAAACCGGGACCGGACCGCTGGGCTGAGGTGGGGTTACATAATCACCGACCTTAGTCCACGTAGTCGAATCCGGAGTGCGAAGTCCATTGTCAAACAAGCCGGGATCAGAACTGGAGAAGGCAGCGTAGTGTGTGGACAAGCCAGGGTCAGGATTGGAGAAGGCAGCATCGTCGTTGTTCGGGCAGGAGTTCGGCAATGGGTAGACATGAGCTCTCCGCTTCAGCATAGGAGTGTGAGTGCGGGAATGGCCTCTGTGCGAGGAGTGGGCATGGCCCATGACGCTGGTCTCTGTAGGGGAAGACAGCCAACTGGTTGAAGAACACCGCAGGGCAGCACCGGGGAAAACAAGTGCTTCAGCACAGGAGTCCAAAACAGGCCTCTGTGTGGAGAGTAGCAGCAGACCTCTGGAAACGGAAGATAACCTCTGCTAGGGGAGAATGCAGCAGGAAACAGGAACCAGTGCTGGAAAACCAGCTCTTCAGCACAGGAGTCTGAAACAGGCCTCTGCGTGGAGAGTAGCAGCAGGTCTCAGGAAACTCAGGAACTAATGATGAGAACTAGAGAAGTTAGTAAACAAACTAAGCAAGCTTGGAGGCTTGTGGCAGAACATCCAGAGAAGGATTATGCTCGGCACTGAATCAGTGACAGAGCCCAGCATATAAAGGGCGGCGAGCCAATCACAGGAGGGAGGTGTGTGAGCATTCCTCCAATGACGGAGCACGGGGCTGAAGCTGCAATGAGAGGCAGCACATGTGCCATTGATTGCAAGAGGGAGACTTTGTAAACTGCAGAGGTCTGCAAGGCTAGAATCAAAGCCAGGAGTGGATTTCTTACAATACCCCCCCCCCCTTCAGGTGAGACCTCCAGGCGAACTGGTTCATTCATAGATCTGGGGGACATGGAGTTGTTCCTAAACTTCCTTAGGTGAGAGGTGTCATTGAAAGCCCAGTTTGTTGGCATTTCTTACAATTCCCCCCCACCCCCATCTGGATGAGAACCCTGGGTGGAAAGGGCCACTCATAGGTTTGGGAGACATAGAGTTTTTCCTGAAGTGTCTAAGGCAAGAATTAAGTCCATAATTAAGGACTTCATAGGCGAGTACCACCTTAAGAAAGGAGAGCGGTGGTACTGCGGTTCTCGGTACATGGGAAACGGGACCAGGGAACTTGGGAATCCAAGACTGTGGAAGAATAGGAGCCTACGGAACAGGGACACCCGAAGGACAACAGCCAGGTGTCTGGTCCTTAGTGGTAGACCAAAAGTACAGGACACATAGCATTGATTGTTGGTCAAGAATAACAGAAAGACCTTCAGGGCAAGCCATGACTTTGCTAAAAACCGCACGTGACTGTTTAATTCCCAAGGAATTTCGGGTAGTGGTTAGTGAGGATATGGGGCGGGAGGGTTCACGCAAGCTATTAATGCACTACTTTTGATATGAACCAGGCTTGTTATCCCAAGCAATTCGAGAGAGCTGGTAGCAGTGTTTACGTAATTCTTGGTCGTGGTACTGGCAGTTGAAGAAAGGTCCGCCTCCTTTAGCCTCTGATATTTAGGGAGAATCAAATCCGAAGTTATGGCCTTGGCGTATGGCATAGTAAGCATCAAGGAGACAGTAGGGGACAGCATGTCCATACCCATAGTGGGCCCATAGAGATCAGGACGGACGCCTCGGGTAAAGTAACGAGGTCTAGTATGGGTGTCTTCGTCTTAGAGAATGACCAAATGCAATCCAGAAAGGGCACTTTAGGCACCGCACAGAAACCTGCGAGTAAAAACTCTGTTTGAAAGGTGAGGATACAGATCTTATCCGATACAGCAGGAAGCCAGTTGAGCGGTGCATCAGCCTTAAGAATAGAAGTTTGGGGTTAAAGCTGGGTACCTCCAACACAGAGAAAGAAAATGGAGAACATGAACTTGACTTAGGAGTGGAGGTCCCAGGTACCAAGGTCTCGCATGAAACTGTGGGAGAAGCAATGCGGAATTTGACTGTTTTAAACACAGGGTCCTTTGCATCGGTAGCTACAGAAACCTTCCTGAGAGGTACCCCTAGTTTTGCGACAGGAGTAGGACAGTCAATAGTATATACTCCAACTATTGTGGAAAACACAGTAAATATAACTCCATCTTGAACACAGGAATTTTCAAAAAAAAAGCAGACATGCAGTCAGTAGCGGATACCCCGAATACTGTGGGCAAATCAGCGTGAGACAGTATTATTTGAGGAGTGGGCATCCCAGACTTTAAGGCTAAGCGTGGAGTTATAGGGAGATTAGAACGAAAAAGCCTATTCCCAGCCGTGAGGAGCTTTAAGTCATCTTTAGTTATCCCAGAGGCTGTGGCATGATCCGTGAAAGAAACTGGGCTAACTTTCCAATGGAAACAAGGGACATCTTGCTTGTCTCTGAAGTGGGTGATTGTGAAATGGCAGGAACTGAACTAAACTCTACAATGGAATCAGAGGATATAGTGTTATAAGACGTTTGCCACTCACAGAAGTGGGTGTTTGGGAGTCTGAAGGAAGAGCATTAGAATCTATGGGAACCTTTGGGGTAGGAGTCTCAGATTCAATCCCGGGCGCCTTGGAAATTACAGGCGCATGAGGGGAATCCCTTTTAAAGGCGGTCGTCTTAATATTGGGGGGAGGCATAACAGATACCACCACAGAATCCGAACAAGGAAAAACTGCTTCTAAATCAGGAGTTTTAGTAGTGACATAGATTACCTCATGGGGTAACGGAGCACTCTTAGATGCCGAAAAATGGAATGGGGTTTTTACAAAGGCAGATGGGCACGGGAGTTCAGACTTGGGGAGCTGATTCTCCAAGACAGGAAAGGAAAATTCCGAATGTACTAAAGGAACAGAAACAGGTACGCTAATCTCTGAAGTGGTCACTTGGGAAGGGACACCAGGAGGTCCAACAGCACAGATAGACTCTGAGGAAAAGGGTTTATAATTCAAAGCAGGGACTTCACCCCTCTGAATAACGGGGCAGGCAAGGGAAAATTCAGTGAGGGGGAATCCGTGTGCTGGCTTATAGCTTCCTTTTACGAGGAAGCAGTGTTTCAGAAAAAGCTTCAGGGAGCTTAACAGCTTGAACCTCAGGAATGGCGTAAAGTACAAGGTCCGCTTTTAACCCTAAGGGTTGAGGAATGGCAAGGGTTAACACAGGCTGTGCCGGAGGATCAGAGAAAAGAGAAACTGTGTGCTGGTTTATGGCTGAGGTGGGTTCCTGAAAATCTCCTTTTAAAAGGAACCAATATTTCAGAAGCATTCTCAGGGAACCCAGCGGTAAGAACCCTAGCTGGGACAGGGGAGGGAAAGGAATGTACCTCAACAGGCTCATCTATTTGAACCTCATGAGAATTATAAGGTGCAAAGTCTGCTTGTGAACTTAGAGGTAGTGAACTGGCAAGGGTGTAGACAGGCAGTGCCTGAGAATCAGAGAAAGGGAGGTTTGCCTCACAGAGCTGACTAACAGGGGTTAAAGTAGGCAGTGCAGGAGGGTCTGAGTACAGGAATTCTGACTTAGAATGTGAGGGCAGAAAGGGTTAATACTCGGATACTAGAAGAGTAACATTGGCTTTTGCAATACAGGAATGTACAATGGGAGCCTCACAGAGCTCACTAGCAGGGGTTAGAGCAGGCATAACCTCAGGGTCTGAACACAGGGAGGTTAAATCAGGGCTAGGGGCCGTGACAGCTTCTTGTTTAGGCTGTAGGGGCACCAAATCAGTTGGGCTATCCTAACTGCACATGATGCAATCTGACTCCTGCAAGCACAGTGACTCGTCCGTACAAAAACGGACGGCCACAACACACACAGCTGCCAGAAGAGCCAACGTCAAAACCTTACTGCTGTCTACAGGACACTGCAAGAGCACAAAAGATCTGTGTATCAGCACCTTATTAGAACATGTCCTAAGATCTGTCCAGCAGACAAAAAGATCTCTATATAAGTCTACATAAACTGCTCACACACCGCCTGATACATCTAAAACTATAATGTGGAAGGACACAAGAGACTTATAACAAACATACTTACCCTGTAGTAAACTTTTTCTGAGAATCACGGCAAATCAAGGGTTAAACAAACCCGGGGGCTGAGGGCAGTCCCTTTGCTGAACGCTTCACTGAGAGTGCACATGATGCAATCTGACTCCTGCAAGCAGAGTGACTCGTCCGTCCGTATAAAGAAACGGACGGCCACAATATACCAACAGCTGCCAAAAGAGCCAACTTAAAAAAACTTTCTGCTGTCTGCAGGACACAGGAAGAGCACAAAAGATCTGCACATCAGCACCTCACCACAACATGTCCTAAGATCTGTCTAGAAGACAAAAAGATCTCTATACAAGTCCAATCACAGGACAGCCTGATATACTTCAACATTATGATGTGGAATACATAATGGGTCTCATATCATCCTAATACACTTACCCTATAGTGAATAACTGCACACAGTGCAGCATGATGACTCATCCATATAATCAAACGGACAGCTATAACATTTCTTAAAACAGCAAATATTTCAGTGTGGTTTGCAGGATCTGTCAAAAGCACATAAAATCACTGTACAAGCATCTAACTATAAACACGCTCTAGCACATACTAATGTGGAACTAATAAATATAAACACTAGATCCACGTGTAAGTGCCACAAGAAAATTAGTTAAGGCATTAGGAGAGAGGATAGAAACCAGCAAAACATAGCTGGGCATCTATCCTAAGTACACATATACCATACATATAGAATGGTTCATCACCATAGATCTAATTAAGGGTCGCCATACCTTGCACCCCTCTCTCTATCAGTAGGTGTACATGATATAGACATATCTGCCAACTCACAGTTATATACCACTGCTTATATCAAACCTGTAAGACCAATTAAGACCACTGGTCTTGTCACGCAACAGGACATCTCAATTTGGCAATACCTACCTCACTAGCATTAAGACTGCTCTGATTCGATGTATATACATCATGAGTAATATGATGTATTGTGGGGTGTTTTGTGGGGTGTACAAATAGTCACTCCCTGACACTCCTAATAAAAGATCTACTGGTGGTATTTACGTGAGGTGCTGGACTGTGTTCCATGCACTATTAAATACAAAGAATAATAAGCAAGGAAACCAATTTTTAATTAAAATCTAGAAAAACTAAAAATTAATTAGACATTTGGTTTTAATAAAATGTAATTTTTTTTAACAGACTCAGTGTGAGCATCTTTGGACCTATATATACTTCATGGTCTGTTGTGCACCACTATATTAGGGATTTCTGTAAGTGGCAAGTACACTCCAGGTACGAACCATTTCTTTCTGACATTTTAACTTTCTCCCTGGTAGCACACAACCTCCATACAACTCCTCTACTCTAACAGTGTTTGGTGCGAGGTACTCAAACCCTTTCTCTATCCTGAGGTAGCAGCGACAGTGTTAATAAAGGATAATATCTGGAGGCGCCTAAGATAACAATTACTACAAAAAGGATATATGAAGCCGAATCAGCTGCTGCCGTTCCTAACCATCTGGGCGTCCTTCCCAGCGTGCCGCGGGAGATCCTGCATGAAGATCAACACACACACGTTGACGGAGACGCCAGCCAGCAGAGAGCAGCTTACCGAAACGAGAGAGGATACTCTCTAAAATATCCACCGCCTGCTTACCTATTCCATCTGGTGAGTAGGCATTGCAATTGTCACCATCGGTGCTGCGGAGCACTTAAATCAATATTTCATTTTAACTTGTCCATATATCACATGTCCATGTGTACTATGAATTATTATTAATTGTTATTAAATGTTTTTATTGTGTAATTTCACCAATCTACTTCTCAGCTGTTATATGTTGTCTTAAGTGTTGTTTGTTCGATCATCCACAGTATTACGCTATGTATTGTGCTTTTTCTTTTCTTTAAAGCACACCGTGAGGAGCCACGTTCCATCAGCCAACAGGCTTGGTTTTCATATATCCTTTTTGTAGTAATTGTTATCATAGGCGCCTCCAGATACTATCCCTTATCCACACTCTAGTTCTGACCAGGGGGTCAGTTTTTTGTATCCTAGGCAGCCCCTTATGTATGATTGACCATTTAAACATAGGGCATTATATACTACGTCACATCTTTTTGGTTAGCGCTACCTGTTTTGTTGTTTTTATGTGCATTCTCCCCTTTTAGGTTAGGAGCTTTCCAGGACAATTATGTCTCAATTGTTTGCTCAGAGAGTCAGCAGAAACATAGATATCAATAGCATATTTGCAGATGAAGAAATTCCTATTGTAGTTGATAATGTTTCACATGATATGGAAGATATGGCTGACAAATTAGAAAAACTACTTATTGATGAAAATAAGCAGCTGTGGGATGCGATTACCATTGAAAAATATATTGAACAAAAACGTATTCCACGTGGTCTTCGGCTATTCAAAAAGCCAACTACTGACTTCCAAAGTGAATCATTTATTTTGGAGTGGAATCGCATCCTCGACAGCTGCTCGTTTGAATTAATGCGTCTACTAATATCCAAACGTAAGATTTGCCTTCAAACACTTGATAAAGAAATTAATGACATGAAGGGATACTTTGAAAAATATAAAGATAATAGTGAACTACCTATGTTGGAAGCTAGAATTAAAAACAAAATGGATAAATTACAAAAGGATACTATTATTTCAAAACAAAGTTCCAAAGGGACAAAACTGATTATGTTACAGGATGCTATAGGAATTGGAAAAAACCTAGACATGACAATGAAAAATATAGATACAATAAGGAATATTCACACAAAATCCCATCTAACTATAGAAAAACCATTGCCAGTACAAAAGATACATCTTCTGAACCAGTACAATTCATAGCTCCCAAGATGTCTAGAAGACCATCAACACCATGCACTACGAAATCAGTTACTGGTAGTGTTAAATTTAAAAATCCTGTCCCCCCTGCTCCTCCAATTACACTAGTCCATATACCAGGGAAAGATACTGATAACATATTTGACCAGTATCATCACCAGAACAAGTACCAACCCCTTATTGATCTAGATAGGGAACAACATCTCCCCAGTCACAGTTGGGAAGAAGAGAAAAATACATTCTCTTTTTTAGACTGGTGACCAACGAGGGAACCCAAACAGGCAAGGGATGCAATAAGAGACTTATTGGGAAAAGAAAATTCCCTAAAAGACACCAGGAAAAGAAAAAACACTTTAGAGGAACGAGAGGAGGGAGAAAAATTGGGCAAGGTGTTAAAACATTAAATAAAAGTGCTTATAATAATATTTTCTATATAAGCCAACATCCAATTTCCATTAAGGAAACCAAGCTATTATCAAAAGGATTATCCTTTGCTCCAGTTACTGGGCCAGATAGTTTTAAGTTATACGTTGATGTTCAACGATACGTACGCAAACTATGTCACAAAAAATATTTTCAAAGAGATGCTGTATCCAGAATTAATACTAATACCAACTTACCAATAACTGCTAGCACATCTACTTTCAGGAATCCCTCTACCTTCTTCCCCAAGTTTGTAAGCGGTCCTTTTGTGGACACATTCGCCCAAATGGTCACGGATGACCTAGAGACCCTAAGCCGTAATTTTAAAGTCAAAACAGATAATCTTAGTAAAGACGAAAAATTGACGTTACGTGCACTTGAGGAAAATGAAAACATAATCATAAAACCGGCAGACAAAGGGGGGGGGGGGGGGGTTGGTAATCATGGACAAATCTTACTATATCAACGAGTCACTAAGAATCCTAGGTGACAGGTCCACTTACCAGCTCCTCCCATCAAACCCTACCACACAGTATCAACAAAAATTATTTAATTATCTAACATCAGGTTTAGACCAACATTTAATTACTCAAAAAGAGTTTGAATTCCTTTACAATAATCACCCCAAATTACCCCTTTTTTACATAATACCCAAAATACATAAAAATATAAATTCTCCTCCCGGTCGCCCCATCATCTCGGGCATTCAGTCCTTAACATCACACTTATCTCAGTACATTGATAGGCAACTTCAAAAATATGTGGTACAATTACCTTCATATCTATGGGATACTACCCACATACTGCAGACCCTCCAGGACATTCAATGGCAACCTCATTATTTTTTGTTACTGCAGACGTTAACTAACTAATATACAATAATCAACCATGAACAAGGATGTGAATCAGTCTTGAATACCCTAAATAATGACCCATATATTTCCAAAGAGTATAAAGATTTTCTTATTTTAGGAATTAAATTAATTCTTTGTCACAATTTTTTTTATTTCAATAAATCTTTTTATTTACAGGTGTGTGGCACCACCATGGGCACCAAGTTTGCACCTAGCTACGCTAATTTATTTATGGGCAACTGGGAGGAACAACATATATGGTCCAGTTGTCCTTATGGAGCAAACTTGGTGCTGTGGCGGCGCTACATAGATGATATTATTTTTATTTGGTCAGGTACACTAGCACAGTTAGCACAGTTTCAGTTATATATGAATAATAATAATAATAATTTAAAATTCACATTTGTCACTAGTCCCAATAAAATAGAATTTTTAGATTTAGAGATAACGATCGATAATAACTGTATTCACACCAGCACATACTTTAAACCCGTTCAATCTAATAATTATTTGCATGCACTAAGTCACCACAATCCCACATGGGTCAAAAATATACCAAAGGGACAGTTTATTCGACTAAAAAGAAACAGTTCACATCCAGACACATTTAAAATTCAGGCCGAAGATCTGAAGAAAAAATTTATGGAGAGGAAGTATTCCCCACAAGACTTAGATAGAACCATTGCTGAGGTTGCAGCGATGGACAGAACCAGTCTTTTGCAATACAAAAATAAAAATAAAAACATTAACACAACAGGCAATCTGTCATTTGTAACTCAATTTAATCAAATGGCCCCAAATATACGCAAAACCTTTAGAAAATACTGGCCAATATTAAAAAAGGATAAAGAACTGGAGGGCATTTTACCCGAATATCCACATATTATATTTACTAAAGCTCCCAATATAGGACAGAGACTGGCACCTAGCTGTCCATCACTGCAACCTATCCATCGTAGAATGGCACTCTGTGGGGGATACTTCATCTGTAATAAATGTACGGCATGCAAATATAGTATTAAAAAATCTGACTTTATTTCAAACAATACTCAAAAAATGTATAAAATTAAGCAACACATCACGTGCAACAGTTCTTTTGTCATTTACTGCACCGACACACTTTATTCGAGCAAATACCCAGTATGTACCTGGCAGATACCTGGAATGCGCCGCTCCTCACCTCTGACAAGCCCCGTTGCGTTTGCCTTCCCAGCCTGGGTTCATGCTTGGCTGACGGGCGGCTGATCTGTTAAATGATAATGATTAGGATTTAATAGGCTGCAATGCTTCGCGTGTCTACCAGATGGCATAAATTCATGAATTGTAATGCAGTATATATATATATACTGTGCAGTATTGCAGCCAGCTAGAATAAAATGCTTCAATCCCTGCCTTGAAAATACCTCAATGCACTCGGGCAGAAAACAGTCACAAACCTCAATACACCCGGGTATACCCGAATTCGTGGGACTAGCCGAGCTCGAATAAAGTGTGTCGCCAGTGTATTTACTTGAATGTCCATGTGGTCTGCAGTATGTGGGTATGACCACTAGAGCTATTAAAAGACGTTTGTATGAACATATTTACAATATTAAAATCGGTTTAGTCACACACAATGTGTCCAATCATTTTCTTCAAGTGCACAATCGAGATCCAAAGGGTCTAAAATGCGTAGCTATAGAGTGTATCACTCCACACTGGAGAGGAGGTAATACTTTGAGCCTATTGGGGAGAAGAGAATCTTATTGGATATATGAATTACGCACTCTATCCCCAATGGGCTTAAATGTAGAATTTGATTTAAAATCCTTTTTGGTAGGATAGAAACAGCAGCATTCATTTAGTATGCATACTTTAGCTAACATTGTCCATTTATTTCTAGTATCAGGCTCCTCCACACATACTTTAAAATACTATTACTTGCATATTAATATCCGTATGTATTTTGAGCACAACCTTATGTAGAATCCACACTTATAATTAATAGGTTTAAATAATTCACTATAGTCCACTATCACTATGTTTATAAAAGTGTGTATCACTTAGAATATTGTTAGGATTCATCTAAATTCCTTAATGAGTTATATTGTATTTATATTAATATATCACGATAGTTATATATGTTTATTGTTGTTTATAGAATGAGTTTGTCATGTTTAAAGTCGTTTGTCATGTATAACAGCTGATTATACCGATTTGCAGCAGCACTTTGTAATATCACCATGAACATTTCAATGCGCATGTGCCTGATCACACAATCATGCCCAAGAACTACTTCATTTCGCCTATTGCGCATGTGCATCAGACTGCAGGTGAAATCATTCCCTATAATTGGTGACTCTGTATTTAAGGGACTTTGCTGGACTTTTTACTTCATATACCCCTGAGGAAGAAAGCAGAGAGCTTTCGAAACGTGTAGGGTGGCGATTCCAGTACTCTGCACCTTGACCCTTGGTGGTTTTATCCCCACGCATTGGCGAATCTGCGTTCGCTGCTAACCAGCTCGTCTGCTGTTGCTGACGGCGAGCCGAATCAGCTGCTGCCGTTCCTAACCATCTGGGCGTCCTTCCCAGCGTGCCGCGGGAGATCCTGCATGAAGATCAACACACACACGTTGACGGAGACGCCAGCCAGCAGAGAGCAGCTTACCGAAACGAGAGGGGATACTCTCTAAAATATCCACCGCCTGCTTACCTATTCCATCTGGTGAGTAGGCATTGCAATTGTCACCATCGGTGCTGCGGAGCACTTAAATCAATATTTCATTTTAACTTGTCCATATATCACATGTCCATGTGTACTATGAATTATTATTAATTGTTATTAAATGTTTTTATTGTGTAATTTCACCAATCTACTTCTCAGCTGTTATATGTTGTCTTAAGTGTTGTTTGTTCGATCATCCACAGTATTACGCTATGTATTGTGCTTTTTCTTTTCTTTAAAGCACACCGTGAGGAGCCACGTTCCATCAGCCAACAGGCTTGGTTTTCATATATCCTTTTTGTAGTAATTGTTATCATAGGCGCCTCCAGATACTATCCCTTATCCACACTCTAGTTCTGACCAGGGGGTCAGTTTTTTGTATCCTAGGCAGCCCCTTATGTATGATTGACCATTTAAACATAGGGCATTATATACTACGTCACATCTTTTTGGTTAGCGCTACCTGTTTTGTTGTTTTTATGTGCATTCTCCCCTTTTAGGTTAGGAGCTTTCCAGGACAATTATGTCTCAATTGTTTGCTCAGAGAGTCAGCAGAAACATAGATATCAATAGCATATTTGCAGATGAAGAAATTCCTATTGTAGTTGATAATGTTTCACATGATATGGAAGATATGGCTGACAAATTAGAAAAACTACTTATTGATGAAAATAAGCAGCTGTGGGATGCGATTACCATTGAAAAATATATTGAACAAAAACGTATTCCACGTGGTCTTCGGCTATTCAAAAAGCCAACTACTGACTTCCAAAGTGAATCATTTATTTTGGAGTGGAATCGCATCCTCGACAGCTGCTCGTTTGAATTAATGCGTCTACTAATATCCAAACGTAAGATTTGCCTTCAAACACTTGATAAAGAAATTAATGACATGAAGGGATACTTTGAAAAATATAAAGATAATAGTGAACTACCTATGTTGGAAGCTAGAATTAAAAACAAAATGGATAAATTACAAAAGGATACTATTATTTCAAAACAAAGTTCCAAAGGGACAAAACTGATTATGTTACAGGATGCTATAGGAATTGGAAAAAACCTAGACATGACAATGAAAAATATAGATACAATAAGGAATATTCACACAAAATCCCATCTAACTATAGAAAAACCATTGCCAGTACAAAAGATACATCTTCTGAACCAGTACAATTCATAGCTCCCAAGATGTCTAGAAGACCATCAACACCATGCACTACGAAATCAGTTACTGGTAGTGTTAAATTTAAAAATCCTGTCCCCCCTGCTCCTCCAATTACACTAGTCCATATACCAGGGAAAGATACTGATAACATATTTGACCAGTATCATCACCAGAACAAGTACCAACCCCTTATTGATCTAGATAGGGAACAACATCTCCCCAGTCACAGTTGGGAAGAAGAGAAAAATACATTCTCTTTTTTAGACTGGTGACCAACGAGGGAACCCAAACAGGCAAGGGATGCAATAAGAGACTTATTGGGAAAAGAAAATTCCCTAAAAGACACCAGGAAAAGAAAAAACACTTTAGAGGAACGAGAGGAGGGAGAAAAATTGGGCAAGGTGTTAAAACATTAAATAAAAGTGCTTATAATAATATTTTCTCATATATCCTTTTTGTAGTAATTGTTATCTTAGGCGCCTCCAGATACTATCCTTTATCCACACTCCAGTTCTGACCAGGGGGTCAGTTTTTTGTATCCTAGGCAGCCCCTTATGTATGATTGACCATTTAAACATAGGGCATTATATACTACGTCACATCTTTTTGGTTAGCGCTACCTGTTTTGTTGTTTTTAGCGACAGAGTGTTAGTTTGACAATTCTCAGGAGTGGGCGGTACCCACATGGATTTAGTAACAAGACTGGCAGGAAAGGAGAAGTGATTAGAAAGTGGTAGGCAGCGAGGAGAGGGTCATATTCTTTTATGCTTTTGTCAAAATTTAGGTACAGCATACGGGACGAATCTCGAGCTTAAGCTAGTACCCTAGATTCCGCAGTACCCCAGTCTAAGGGGAGATGGAGGTAGCAAGGTGAAATTGGGTGTCCTGGATCTATTTTGACTCTCTAAGGTGCTGGGCTGAAGTGAGGATTTCCTTACGGATCAGTTTTTCCGGGGTAGTTAAACCTTCATACATGAATGTACTTTTGGGCGGAGGCAGTATCTTAAAAAGGTACAGTTCTACAAACAGGGACTGGTCTGCAGGCCGGGACATAAATTCATTTAGAAACCTACCAACCCTCACCACAGGGCAGTCCAGTTTTGTGGGGCCGAGCATACTGTCACGGATGTGCTCACCAAGAAACCGGGACTGGACCGTGGGGCTGAGGTGGGATTACATAATCACTGAATTTAGACCACGTAGTCGGATCCGGAGTGCAAAGTCCATTGTCAAACAAGCCGGATCAGAACTGGAGAAGGCAGCGTAGTCTGTGGACAAGCCAGGGTCAGGATTGGAGAAGACAGCATTGTCGTTATTTGGGCAACAGATTGGTGCCTCCCTGAAGAAGGTCCTCAGTGGACCGAAACGTTGGTTTACATATGTGCTGTCATGTTGTTTGAATACAATCTTTTTGCTATATACCACTGATTGCTGTTTCTTTGCTTTCTCTGCTTGGAAAGCAATCTGTTGCATATACTTGTCTTATGGAACATGCACCTTACGATTTGACTCTCTTGCTTGAGTGCCAGCTTGCTATATTTGATATTATATTATATATATATATCGATATATTACTATAATATATTAGTATCTATATGTCTAACTATATATATATTATATATATATATATCTAATCATATTAATCGTATATATAATAATCATATCTTACTATAGTTGATTAGGGCTACTCTATTAATTCTCGTTATATATCTCTATCTCTATATTTCTCTATATCTAGAATATCTTATTCAGATCTCCCTGGATCTCAGTTCAGGCTGTGAATGGAGGATAAGATTACCCTTCCAGCTCTCCACCAGTTATTCCCCCCTTGATGGAGTTGTCAAGAACACCTGAATCTATTAATCACCTGGGATGAACTCCTAGACAACAAGGAAGGTGGTTTGGGTCACAGGGCTGAGCCTTGAACCGCAGGAGCCAGAGAGGCAGTGAGAGAAAACTGTAAACGGTTTTCCTCTCAGAAGTAGGGAGAGCAGAAGGGGCTCTCCAGCGACACACAAGTGCTTGTAAAGAAGCTTGCTTGAAAGACCACTGCTGAAGCAATGTGGGAAAGCTACTGAGAAAGCCTGCTGAAGCAGGTGAGAGAGCTGCTTGAGAAGGCCTCGTAGCTGAAAGCAGTGTGAGAGACTGATACTGAGAGAGCCGGTCTGAAGCAGTGAGAGAAGCTGGCTGAAGAGAGCCATGCTGAATCCATTAGTTAAGTGGCATCTGCTTAAATAA
Source organism: Ascaphus truei (assembly GCA_036426205.1). Taxonomy (NCBI): domain Eukaryota; kingdom Metazoa; phylum Chordata; class Amphibia; order Anura; family Ascaphidae; genus Ascaphus; species Ascaphus truei. The sequence continues at coordinate 31,228 of WSYH01002211.1, read as the reverse complement.
CCCGTGCTGAGCAGGGACGATTGGCTTGCCATATGCACCTAAGATAATAAAAACCCTGTTTCTATTATATTACATAGACTGTGCCTGTACTTCAAATTGGTATTTCGTAGCCAGGGGCATGTTTTGGGCCTGACCAAGGGACCGGCTTAGCTGGCGGGCACCTGATAGTAAGGGCCGAAGAAGCACGTAAACTCGCGACAACCGGGTACTTACTTTTAATTTTATATTTTTATTTTCTTAATTAAATTGATGTTTTCTTCTAAAGGATGCGTGGAACTGCGAACTATTTTTACTTAAACAAACCAACCCCCCGTACAAATAACCCCACTGTACGTTAATAGAAGTACTTACCTAACTGTGATTTCCGGCCTTAGGTTTAGGGATCATAAAGGACCTCAACGGATTTGGTTTGTCACATATTACTCTAAACATCTATCTATCTTGTCTAGATATATCCATAACTATTTTTAGAACAGAAGCGCCCCCTGATAGCACGCCCCAAAGTTGCTGCCACTCAGACAATCTGATTGACAATGCCACAACCTCACAGATGCCTATAACAACACTATTTATAGTTTAACAAAAAAGATGTGGTAAGACCATGAAGTGCTGGACAGATAATAACACGTTTAAATGAAAATAGTGAAATAATGTTGCACATGAACAACGACAAAAATGGACCAGAAAAATATCAAAATATTAAAAAATTGGATCATAAACATATAAAATGTTCAAACAATATTAACCATCAAAAAATAATAATAAAATGTCCTGATAACTGTGTAAAAAAAACCTTGTAGGAAAAATGGTGGTCCGGGCCTTCTTTTCTTGGGGTCAACAACCTCCCAAACGTGTTACCCGTATTAGAAAAAGAGAAAGAAAAAGCCTCCCATCCAATGGTGTAAAATCACAACAATAAAGGTTTAATTTTTACCATGGAACCTAGACAATTCGCAACACTCACACTTTGTCCAGTGTATTAAAACGTTGTATGGTGACAAACCTGCATTGCACAAACAGATGTCAGATTGTCAGCCGTTTCCTTCCGTTCCATCTGCCGGTGCAATACCGCAAGGCTTCCTGGCTGCTGGTGTCACCGTCTCACGTCTCGTCTGGCAACCCTAATGAGCAGCTTGCAGTTCCTTTTGGCAGCAACTGCTCCTTGGATGCGATGACAAGGACTCCTAGTGCGTGGTGTCTTTGGTTTAGGAAATTCGGTCTGGACTGCTCCCCCCCCTCCCTTATTCCTCAAATCCACGTGACCCCTAAACCTACGCGTTTCTTTCTTCCGACTCTGCGGATATTCATCAGTGGATGGACTAATCATTGTAATGGCTTGCTATTTATAAATTGCCTTAGTCCAAGTATAACAAATAAAGCCCAAATGGTCCTAAACATCATACATCAATGGATTCTCACAACTATAAGTAGAATATGTCAAGGTAAATATACTGTATAGGTAGAGCATATAATTAGAATAAACTGAAACCCACATGATTATAATAATGTTAATGAAAATAAATGTCTCCAGGCTGATGACTTGATCCCAGATCATGATACTATGATTGGTAGAACGGGATGTGTTACTCTTAAAGGAAGAAGATGAGAAACATATATTATATAAACATGTTTATATGTAACACTAAAAAGAATCTTCTACAACACACCAAGACTTGGTGAATGTAAACACCCTACAAAAACTAAAGCATATCTAGACAAACAATTTGTTAATGAGATTTTTTTTTTTTATAAAATAATTTTGCAAATAAAATCATTACATCTACATAAGGATGTTCACATAATAAATGTAATGATTATTAGAACAAATTAAGATTCTATGGTTTGTTTTATTTATGTGGGATTATGTAATATTACCAAATTGAGAGTACTTTGTGAAATTTTTTTAGACAGGATTTTTCGTCCCTTATCCCTCGTGAACGCCCCCTTCGTACTGACTGCCCTCTCTCCTCAGGTGACGCCCTCCTGGATACCTCCACTGTAGCGAACGATCCAGGTTGGATGCACGTATTCAAAAACGGTCTGGCTCTGGCGGTCCCCTTCGCTCCTGTCACTCCTTCCACCCTGTCCTCTCCGTTTCTTTTCACTTCTTCCCTCCGTGTCCGCCACCTCCCGACGTCTAGGCGCTAGCCCACAGGTTTTCCCCTGACTCGGACTCCGCTCTCTCAGCCGCCCCGCTCTGACCCAATTTCCTCCTCACTGCCCCTACACCATCTGGGCATCATTGTCACCTATTTCACTACACCCCCCCCCAGCTATCCAAAAACCTAACCGCGGCTTACCTAAGACCCTCGCTCCGACTAACTTCTTATTCTTCCCTCTCTCGCTTGAGCTCTTCTCACTCCTTCCCTTTCCCATAACACATCTTGCTTTGTCACTCCGCCTTGCCATGTTCCCGTTCTATGTGCAGCACGCTCCCTGTCTGGCGTCCTTTTGGTCCCCTCTAAAACGACCTAGTCGCTGATGCAATAGTTTCTGTCTGGGTACGTCCTCCCAGATCGTCCCGCGAACGCTGATGCTCGGCCGACATGACGCAAACGCCGATTAAGTTATTCCTCGTCCCAATTCCTCCCCCCCTCATCTTTGTGCATTTGCCGCACCCGCCTCCTCGTTAAGCACGGATCCCCCCCCCACCAGCTTTTCCCTCCACCTCCTTTCTGACCCCCGGCCATTAAGCTTTCTTTCCATCCTCCCTCCTGTGTATCACCTTCTATGAACTAGTCACACTTGAATCTGTGAAACAATTATACTAGGATAAATGAACAAAATACATTAATTTATCTAGCAAAACCTTATATATCTCCCACAAAAAAATGAGAGTAATATTGTAATAATTGTATAAGTACAAAAGCCAAAAAGAAGAATCAAAAGGGAAACAAAGGGAGTGGACAAAGAAATTAAACAATGTGAAGCACCGCAGACCAATGTACAGATCCAGCATCCATAATATAATAATTACTACTTTTTAAATAAAATAACTAAAATCTATAATGTGTGAATATGTAAAAATAACTAAAATAAACGTAGAATTAAATTGTGAATAAAGTGTGTCAATTGTATTACTCTTATGAGTTCAACTATGTGCAATAATGTTTTACATGAGATATCTAATCTCGTGACTATTATTAACTATATGTGTGTGATGAAAATATAGTGATATAAATTGTTATCTAAGAAACTAAATATTTAAATGTATTAATTGAAAAGTGTTTTTAATTAAGTTTTTAATTACATTCTGGCCAGGGAACCCGTCAATGCCACACATAGGGAACAACGGAGACATTCTAACATGGTTTCAACCAGGACCTCTGAACCCACTGATAGTGAAATACGGAACAATAGTCCATCACACTATGGTATGGTATCGATGAATTCAACATTGAGACACCCTTGAGTTCAAGTATCCAATACCTAAATCCAATGTCTCTCCCTGATATTTATTCTTTTTTCTACTCAACCGCTCGTAATGTGGGAAGGTGATCAATTCCAATCCCCATAACAAAGTGAAGAAGGGACGTTTATTAGTTTTCTTTAAAATAGTGTCTTTGATAGGATACTGTATGTGGTGGTCAGACATGAATGAGGGATGCCTGTTCTTCTACAAAAGCGCCTGCTAAAAGTTGCGGTGTCCCCCTGCCAATGTATTGATAACACAAGGACATACAATGATGTAAATAACACACGTGTTAATATCGACAATTGATCGGACCTCTTTACCTGCATGAATGGATTTATTGAAGCGTGAGAAGGAAATATGATCTTTTTGTAGATGTCTCATGTTAGACATCTAGTACGCCACAAAATGAATTGCCATTCTAGAGCCTAACATTATGGAATGATCAATGTTTTTCTTCAAAACGACTTGGAGCCAATAAAGTTTTTAGATTCTCTGCTTTTTTTTAAAACGTACAGGAATTCATGATGGTAATTTTGAGCCGCAATGATAGATCTCTCAAAAATGATGCCAATGTCCTATTAAAATGGATTATGCCTTGAGCTGCAATTGTTATACCACTGGCACAACACTTTATTTCGAGCGGCTAGTCCCACCGAATTCGGTATACCCGGGTTGTAATTGAGGTTTGTGACTGTTTTCTGTCCCTTTCGCGCGAGTGCATTGAGATATTTTCCAGCAGGGGATTGAAGCATATATTTCCCCCGCTGGCTGCAATACTGCACGTATATATTATATACCTGCCTTCCAATTCATGAATTTAGCCATCTTGGGTAACCACGCGAAGCGATTGCAGCCCATTAAATCCTAATCATTGATATCATTTCCCATATCAGCTCCGCCCTTCAACCAGGCATGAACCCAGGCTGGGAAGGCAAACGCAACGGGGCTTGTCAGAGGTGAGGAGCGGCGCATTCCAGGTATCTGCCAGGTACATACTGGGTATTTGCTCGAATAAAGTGTGTCGGTGCAGTATGTGGTAACAAAAAGAGGAGATTTGTCAGTTGTATTAAATTTATCAATTTTTTCAGTAATACATCTAAAATTCTTCTTTTTTGACTTCTCAAGCAGGTCAACAAGATTTAAAGCACCGACCTGTCTGAAAGTCTCATGGATAATGTGTACATCATAACCTTTTGAGATGAATTTCTTGACTAACAATTCTCCCTGGGCCAGAAAATAAGAATCAAGAGAACAATTTCTCCTGATTCTGAGAAACTGGCCCCTGGGGATGTTATCTAACCACTTTCTGTAATGGTTACTTTTGTTGTGTAGATAACTGTTTGCTGCAACGGACTTAAAATGAGTTTATGTGATCATTTTATGATCCTCATTGATACCTAGTTCTAGATCTAAAAGACTATTTTCTCCTTATTGATATCAAACGTGAACTTCAAATCCATATAATTATTATTGAAAGAATTCAGTTTTAATTCCAAATTTACCAAATGCCCATCCCAAATAATAATAATGTCGTCTATATAACAGCCATAGAACACCAGGCCGGCCCCCAGACCTGCATCACCCCAAACATGGTGTTCCTCCCACAAACCCATGTAGAGATTCGCATAACTGGGGGCAAACCTGGTGCCCATGGCCATCCCACATACCTGTAAATAATTTAACTCTTCAAACAAAAAATAATTGTGCTCCAAAATAAATGAAATGGCTTGTAATATGAATGTAGTCTGCCTATTACCTATACTTTTCTCTTGATCTAAAAAATGTTTAGTAGCCAGTTGACCTTTATCATGTTTGATACATGTATATAAAGATGCTATGTCGCATGTAGCCCAGATGTATGTAGGCTTCCATGTAATTTTGGAGATGGAGTCAAGGACGTGCAGTGTGTTGCTAAGATAAGATCTTAATTTGCTCACTATAGGTTGTAAAAAGTAATCCACATATTGGGACACGCTAGACGTCATCGACTCCACCCCCGAAACAATGGGTCTACCTGGAGGTATAGTAATGTGTTTGTGCAACTTGGGGATGTGGTAGATTATAGGGGTTCTAGGTGAACGGATGTATAAAAAAATTAAATTCTGATTTGCTAATAATATTCATATCAAAGGCCTTAGTCAGAAAATCCTTATACTGAACCTGGAAATCTTCCATAGGATCTTTACCCAAAACACAATAGGAGGATAGGTCACCCAACAGGCGGTATGCCTCAGTTAGATAGTCCACTCTGTCTTGCAGGACGATCCCCCCCCCCTTATCTGCCTGTCTGATGATAAGATTACCCATATTACTTAGCTCCCTTAATGCAACATTTTCTTCCTTGGATAGATTCTTTTTTTGTATAGTGGTGGTATTCTAACACATGGATTCAAAATCTTTTAGCACCATGGCGTAGAAAGTTTCTATAAAGGCTCCCTTTGAATGGTACGAAAAAAACATGATTTGGCTGTAAATGGAGAATGTATTATATTCTCTGTGTTTATTCGATTAATGTCAATAGAACTCTGAGGAATTTCATTATGTTCTGTATTCAAATGTGGACCCTCCTGATCCTGTTCAATAAAAACATCTAATTGAGACGCAGCATAACCAATATTAATATTGGATGAAAGTAGACAGTCTGATTCATATGTTGTCAACTGACTTAACTCCTGTAGTTGTGTTAACTCTGATGTTGGTGTATTTTCCACAAGTAATGCAGTCATTGCATCGATACAAGCAACCTCTTGTGCACTGTCGATATCCTGTCGATCTTATTTTGTAATGTAAAATGTCTTATAAGGGTAATCTTCCTGATATATTTATTCAAATCTACAAATAGATCGAATCTATTAGGAAGACTACTGGGTGCAAATGAGAGCCCCCTGGCCAGGAGAGAAATGTGATTAGTAGATAAAATAAATGTAGATAAATTAAAAATACCGTGACTTTCTGGACTACTGGCTCTCAACTTACTCTCCTTCTTTATTTGTTCACGCTTCCCTCCCCGGGTTCCTCGCTGCTTCTCTTTCTTCGCTGAGGAGTGAATGCTTGGTAGGTCGGTTGTTGATCCCATAAAGGGTAGGATTTCCCTTTTTCCCGAGTCTCCTGTTATGTCACTAATTCTAAAAAAGAAGCAGTATGAGATTTTTTGGTAGTAGTATTGCTTTCAGAACCAGTTTTTATAGGTTCTTTATTTTGAGTCTTAGGTATAGCTCCACTACTTTTTTCCAGTTCCCTTTTCTCCAATATAATCTCTTCACATGATTTATTTCTATCTTGTAAAGCCTCAAATTTGTTCTCCACTGGACAAACAAACTGGGACTTTTACATTATTTTCTCAGATTTGTTAGCATATTTATCCTTATCTTTGGATCCTGAATGAGTGGATCCTTTATCCCTGCTATTATCTCTATATTTATCAGATTTATTATATTTGTTATATTTTTTTGGAGTGTAGTGTTTAGATTTATCTCTTCTGTCATGTCGTCTCCAATCTCTGACTTTGTCAGTAGCATAATCAGTCTGATCTCTGACATATATATTCTTTTTTCGTTCACTGATTTCTCTTTCAAATTGGAGCACCCTAGAATCAACCAATTTATCCAATTCTAAAAATTCTTCACTTTCTGTAAAAGGGACCAAAGTATGTTGTATTTGCTCTATTTCTTTGGCAATTTCATTCAATTTATCTTCCCAATAAGTAATTCATAATTCAATTAGAGTGAATGAACAAGATTCTAAAGCATCATTCCATTTAGTCTTAAAATCAATATTTGTCTCAAATGTAGGTTTTTTAGTGAACCTCAGTCCCCTAGGGACCATTTTGGCATCTAAATAATTTTGCAATGATAAAAGGTCCAGCCAATGTTTCATTTCTTCCTTAGCCAGCCTCTCAAGCTTAAAAAAGCTGGTCTTTAAATCTATACTATCCTCAACAGTCTCTGACATATCAATTTCTGCAGATTCAGCATATTGTTGTCCCCTAATAAGCCTCTCTTTACTTGATTTCATCATTTTGACAAATCAGAACCAGCGTGACAAATGCAGGATAAGTGTATACACCACACGCAGCTATCAACAGTTGGTGATAGACAGTAATAAAGAAATTTATAGACAGCGCCCGTGAAAGCATACACCCAAATTGCTGCCACTCTGAATCTGATTGACAAAATGCCACACCCTGCACAGATGCCTATATACAAACTATGTATAGTTTATAAAAAATGTGGTGAGAACCAGGATGGTGGAGATATAAATAACACGTTAAATGAAAATAGTGAAAAAATGTGCAAATGAAAAATGACAAAAAATGTAAAACATAAAAATAATCAAAATATAAAAAATGGGATCATAAAAAATATAAAAATGTTTAAAAAATATTAACAATCAAAAAATAATAATAAAATGTCCTGTAACTGTGTAAAAAACCTTGAAGGAAAAATGAGGTCCGGGCAGCTTCTTTCTTGGGGTCAACAACATCCCAAACGATACCTGTTACAAAAAAAGAGAAAGAAAAAGCGCCCGATCCATGTGTAAAATCCAACAATAAAGGTTTAATTTACCATGAACCTAGACAATTGCACACTCACACTTTGCCAGTGTATTAAAAGCGTTGTATAGGACAAACCCATGCACCAAACAGATGTCAGACTGCAGCAAGTTCCTTCCGTTCCATCTGGCTGTGCAAACCGCAAGGCTTCACTGCTGCTGGTGTCACCGTCTCAGCGTCTCTCTGGCAACCCGAATGAGCAGCTTGCAGTTCCTATTTGGCACAACTCTCCTTGGATGAGATGACAGGGAACTCCTGTGCTGGTGTCTGTGTTTAGGCGTCTGGACTGCTCCACCACCGTAGTTCCTCAACCACATGACCCTACGCGTTTCTTCCGATTCAGCGCATTTCATCAGGGGATGGACTATCATTGTAATGGCTTGCTATTTATAATGCCTTAGTCCAATTAAACAAATATAACCCAAATGGTCTAAACAGTCATACATCAATGGATCTTCCTCACAACTATAATAAAGATGTCAAGGATAATAATATACTGTATATGTATAGAATAAATAAATAAACTGAAACACAACATATTATAATAATGTTAATGAAATAAATGTCTAAGCTTGATGAATTGATCACAGATCATGATACTATGAGTGGTAGAACGATGTGTTACTTAAGGAAGAGATGAGACATATATTTATAAATAAACATGTTGTATGTAACACTAAAAATGAATCGTATACACCAAAATTGGTGAATGTAAAACAACCTACAAAAAACATAAAGCATATATATACAAACAATTGTTAATGAGAATTTTTTTTTTTATAAAATAATTTTGCAAAATAAAATAAATTAAATATACCATAAAGGATGTTAAACATAATAAATGGAATGATTATTAGAACAAATTAATGCTATGTTTGTTTATTATTGGGATTATGTATATATACCAAATTGAGAGGGACTTTTGAAATTTTGTAGACAGAGAATGTATGAACAAGGAAATTAGATGTATATTTATATACTAATGTGTATCACTTCTAGTGAACTAGTCACAATTGAATCATGTGAAAAATATATAAGGATAAAAGGAACAAAATAATTAATTTTCTCAAAAATTAATATATCTACCCAAAAAATTAGAGTAATATTGTAATAATTGTATAATAACACAAAAAGAGAAAGAATGAAAAGGGAAAGGAAAAGGGAGTGGACAAAGAATAAACAATGAAGCACCGAGACCAAATGTAAGATGCCAGCAATCCATAATATATAAATTAATACTTTTTAAATATATAATATATAAATATCTAATAATGTGTGAATAATTAAAAATAACTAAAAATAACTAAATTAAATTGTGAATAATATGTGTGTCAATTTGTATTCTCTTATTGATTACAACTATGTGCATAATGTTTTTACATGAGATATTATAATCTCGTGACTATTATTAACTAATGTGTGTGATGAAAATATATGTGATATAATTGTTATCTAAGAAACTAAATAATTTAAATGTATTTCAATTTAAAGTGTTTTAAAGTGTTTTAATTACATTCCTGGCCAGGGAACCCTTCAGATGCCACCACATAGGGAAACCGAGGGAACATGCTAAACATGTTCAAACCAGACCTCTGTAACCCACCTGATAGTGAAATAAGGGAAAATAGCCATTACACTATGGTACTTGTATCGATGCAATCATTGAGACCCCTTGGATTCAATGTATCCAATACATAAATCCAATAGGTCTCCCTGATATTTAGTTTCTTTTGTCTATCACCGCTCAGTAATGTGGAAGGGATCAATTCCAATCCCATAACAGAAAGTGAAGAAGGATCTTTATTATGTTTCTCAAAATAGTGTCTTGATAGGCTACTGTATGTGTGGTCAGACCATGAATGATGTTATGCCTATGCTCTAAAAAGCGCGTGCTTAAAGTGCGTGCTGTCCTGCCAATGTATTGATAACCACAAGGGCATACAATGATGTAAATAACAAGTGTAGATAGACAATTGATCTGACCTTTTACTGCATGAATGGATTTATTGAAGTGTGAGGAAATATGATCTTTTTGTAGATGTCTACATGTTAGACATCTAGTACGCCCACAAGATGAATTGCCATTCTTAGGCCTAACATGTATGGAATGATCAATGTTTTTCTTCAAACGACTTGGAGCCAATAAAGTTTTTAGATTCCTTGCTTTTTTTAAAACGACAGGAATTCTTGATGGTAATTTTGAGCCAATGATAGGATCTCTCAAAATAATGCTCCAATGTCTATTTAAAATGGATGTTATGCCTTGAGCTGCATTGTTATACACTGGCGACACACTTTATTCGAGCTCGGCTAGTCCCACGAATTCTCTGTTAAATGATAATGATTAGGATTTAATAGGCTGCAATGCTTAGCTTGTCTACCAGATGGCATAAATTCATGAATTGTAATGCAGTATATATATATATATATATACTGTGCAGTATTGCAGCCAGCGGGAATAAAATGCTTCAATCTCTGCCTGGAAAATAACGCAATGCACTCGGGCAGAAAACAGTCACAAACCTCAATACACCCGAGTATACCCGAATTCGTGGGACTAGCCGAGCTCGAATAAAGTGTGTCACCAGTGTACAGATGGGTGCTCCCTCTTGCCGGATCGAGATGATGGAGAACCGACCCCTTTGACACCATTTAATTTGAACAAATCAACAATTCAGAAAAGCAAATGGAAAAAAACTGGATTATGGCAGTTCTGTGACGAATAAGGATTCCCCAATGTTTATTTCTATATGTAATAGGTTTAGTAATTATATATAATCTATTATTCATAAACATTCTTCGTATGGACCCGGTTTTGCATAAATATGTAGAAACTGGCCCCAGATTCATCTTTAGAAGGGCAAATACCATTGTTGCCTATATTTCACCGAGTGAAATCTCTACCCCAATTACCCAAACTTGACCATGTCTGACAAAAGGCTAATTTCAGTGTGTACATGCAAAGCATGTAAACACAAAAAAACCATCCACGGCCTTTCTCTCCAACGCTCCACAGAAAAAAATTAGGATTAACAATTTCATCCATTGTAATATACAATTTGTTATAAACATTTTAACGTGTGGTTGTGGAAAAAGTTATGTGGGGAAAACAACAAAATCTCTAAAGACTAGAATTGGAAATGGGCACAAAACGGAGTGCCCAGCTGGGATTTAAAAGTACCGCTGGACACATTTGTATTTTACTCCAGGACTGCTGGACACAATTGTATTTTACTCTTTGATAAAGTACTAAGGTACGAAATGGGTATGAGGATTACCTTTATGCATATGTCTTGCCAATATATCCTTGTGTTTGCATTATTTTGACACGTCTCCTTTGTTCTTTGGCTGTGTGCTGCTTATCACCTCATTTCCCAAGACTAATAATGCTGGACCGGGCTTTAAAAAGAAGAAAATGGGAAAAGTCATCTCAATATTTTGGTCGGGATCTACTGATGCCCAACCAGATGTCCCTCGCCCCACCGAAGCAAAACCAGATGTCCCTTGCCCCACCGAAGCAGAAGCTGAACAAGACGTCCCTCATTACCTCAACAATTTTTTGTTTGGGCCCCACTGATGCCCAACCAGATGTCCCTGACCACACCAATGCCAAACCAGACATCCTTCGCCCCACCTAAGCAGAAGCCTAACAAGATGTCCCACCCCACTGATGCCAAAACAGACGTCCCTTGCCCCACTGAAGCAGAAGCCGAAACAGACATCCCTCCACCCCATGGATGTCCAACCAGGCATCCTTCATCCCACCATAGCAGAAGCTGAGCAAGATGTCCCCCGCCCCAACGATGCCCAACCAGATATCCCTCGCCCTACCGAAGCAGAACTCGAACAAGATGTCTCCCAACCCTCCGATACCCAACCACACGTCCCTCGCCCCACCGATACCCAACCTGATGCCCCTTTGAAACAGAAGCTGAACAAGACGTCCCCGACCATCGATGTTCAACCAGACACCCCCTGCTCATCTCACCTATCACCCAGCCACATCGAATCCCAACCAGATTACACTCACACCTTGCACCAGATCCAGCTAGGTTGTCCACATGCTGGATGCTTTTAGTGGTTGCAAAATGCCTAGCAACAAAACTCAGCAATAGAGGGACAGAATGGAGGCCAATTTGGGTCTGCTTTTGGAGAGAATGGAAAGGATGGAGCATGGGTCTTGAATGCAAAAGTTTGAGATGGACATCGGCGGTCTCTATTTTGTGGCAGGTGTCCCTTCCCCTGTCTGATGCATGCGTGTTATCTGGAAGAGCCTTTTCCTCCTCTGAAGGAACACATACCCCCAAGAACCCTTTCCATCACCAGAATTTACCTGCACGCCGCCAAGACCATTCTCACCACTGAAGAACCCCTGCCCAACACAAGAAAGAGCACAGCAATGACAGGAGTAAAGCATCCTCCCAGAGCATCTACCCTTGCCCACTGACAGAAACACACCCGCTCCACCACCCCTTCACCCAGGAGTGTATACCTGCAAATGCCACCGGCGAGGCATATCCTCTCAGACCATCTACTCTCGCCAACTGACAGAAGCCAACCCGCTGACCCACCCGCTGCACCACCAATGCACCCAGGAGTGTACAACTGAAAATGCCACAAGCTATGCAACCTGATCCGATCCCAAACATCACGCTAAACGACCTCCCGCAGAGCATCCGGGAGAAATACATTACCAGAAGTGCTGAAAAGGTGCACAGGTTAGCCATGTTCATTTTGAAACACCTCGTCAGTTATGATCTTTACATTGAGTGTTGCCGACATCTTAATTTTGATGACAAAAGGGGCAAGAATGCACTTCCTGGTAATTTATAGGTAACTATTATGGATGAAATCCAGTGTAATCTCTATTTGACCCCGCTTATTTCAAAGCCATGAAATTCAAGACAGCCTCAATAACTTTTTGAGGCATAGAAGGCTCTTGCCTGAACCCCAATGACTATGAGGAGGAATACGTTTAATTAATTTAAAATAAAAATGCACGGAAATGCAAATGTTTTGCATGTCTGGAGCAGGGCGAAGACAAACCACAGGAAACACCCCCATTGGTGCAGGAAAGGCGTCCATCGATACTGGCAGGTAATGAACTGTACTCCATGCCATGGTTTTTTCCTCCCAAACCCCCAAAAACTCAGAATTGCATAATGTATTCAATGTAATGTAAAGTCATAATGTAGTCATAATGTAAAGTACTGTACCCCCAAAAAAACTCAGGATTTCATAAAGTAAGGTACGATTATTAATATTGAATATTGTCTCTATCTTTACAGACCAAGACGTCTAAGAAAAGCCAGCCAGTTCGATAAAGAAAAATAAAAGAGTTGTAAATTTGGAAGAAGCGACGACTTCATGTTTGCACTCTTTACATGTAAATTAAATACACTTACAGTAGTACTGTACATAAAGTACTAATGTTATATATATATATATATATATATATATATATATATATATATATATATTAGAAAAAAAGAGAAAGAAAAAGCACCCGATCCATGTGTAAAATCCAACAATAAAGGTTTCATTTACCATGATCATAGACAATTGCACACTCACATTTCGCTAGTGTATTAAAAGCGTTGTATGGGACAAACCCATGCACCAAACAGATGTCAGACTGCAGCAAGTTCCTTCCGTTCCATCTGGCTGTGCAAACCGCAAGGCTTCACTGCTGCTGGTGTCACCGTCTCAGCGTCTCTCCGGCAACCCGAATGAGCAGCTTGCAGTTCCTATTTGGCACAGCTCTTCTTGGATGAGATGACAGGGAACTCCTGTGCTGGTGTCTGTGTTTAGGCATCTGGACTGCTCCACCACCGTAGTTCCTCAACCACATGACCCTACGCGTTTCTTCCGATTCGGCGGATTTCATCAGGGGATGGACTATCATTGTAATGGCTTGCTATTTATAATGCCTTAGTCCAATTAAACAAATATAACCCAAAGGGTTTTGATAATTGATTTAGGTCATCTGTGCTGGATGTTACTATAAGGTAAAAGGTAGATATTAAGCATACTACTTTAAAAGAAAACAGTAATTAGAGGGAATATTGATTAACTATATCACATATCACAGATAGCTATAAGGAAGTATAAAATGTATCTTGCATGAAATATAACATTGATCAATTTGATAGTGTTATTCACTATTGAAGTTGAAAATCAACCTATATAACTGATGTTGCTGATCTCATATATTTTAGATGACAAATACATTAGTCTCAATTGATCTATAATACATCAGTATAATTCTATCTAAACAGTCATACATCAATGGATCTTCCTCACAACTATAATAAAATGTCAAGGATAATAATAGATATGTATAGAATAAATATATAAACTGAAACACAATATATTATAATAATGTTAATAAAATAAATGTCTAAGCTTGATGAATTGATCACACATCGTGATACTATGAGTGGTAGAACGATGTGTGACTTAAGGAAGTGATGAGACATATATTTATAAATAAACATGTTGTATGTAACACTAAAAATTAATCGAATACACCAAAATTGGTGAATGTAAAACAACCTACAAAAAACATAAAGCAAATATATACAAACAAATATTAATGAGAAGATTTTTTTTATAAAATTTTTTTGTAAAATAAAATATAATAAATTAAATATAACATAAAGGATCTTAAACATAATAAATGGAATGATTATTAGAACAAATTAATGCTATGTTTGTTTATTATTGGGATTATGTATAAATACCAAATTGAGAGAGACTTTTGAAATTTTGGAGACAGAGAACGTACAGCAGCGGCAGCTTTTATTCGAACAAATCACCGGCTTTTACCTGGCATGTTCCTGGAATGCCACGCTGTTCACCCGGAGCATGCCGCGCTCCAAGCCAGGCGCATGCCCGGCTGACGCGCGGTTGATGTGTTAATTGATAATGGTTCAGGATTTACTAGGCTGCAATGCTTCGCGTGTCCGCCAGATGGCATAAATTCATGAATTAGTTGCATTGGAGAACAAAACGACAAATTGAATTGTAGAGGATGTCAAGTTTGCTAAGGTGGGTTTGAGGATCCGAGCCATATACTATGTCTCCATAGTCAATAATTGGCATTAGCATCTGCTGTGCAATACGCTTTCTGACCAGGAGACTTAGGGAGGATTTGTTCCTGTAAAGTACCCCTAGTTTGGCATAGGTCTTGGTTGTCAGGGTATCAATGTGCATCCCGAATGTTAAGTGGGAGTCAAACCATAAGCCCAGGTATTTAAAACTAGTGACAGGTGTTAGGGTGGTGGTAGCGTTGGTTCTAATCAGGAGCTCAGTCACTGGAAGCTTAACAAATTTAGTCTTGGTCCCAAATAGCATTGTTACCGTCTTGTCAGTGTTTAAAAACAGTTTGTTTTGGGAAATCCAGTTTTCGAGTCTCAAAAAGTCAGACTGAAGTATGTGTTGAAGGTCAGAGAGGCTATGGCTGTGTGCATACAGGATTGTGTCATCTGCATACATGTGTATTGAGGCTTCCTTACAAGCTGTGGGAAGATCATTAATGAACACTGAGAAGAGTAGGGGCTCCAGAACAGAGCCTTGCGGTACACCACAGGTGATATCCAGGGGGTTGGAGTTAGAGCCTGAGATGGACACATGTTGGGATCTTCCTGATAGGTAGGACTGAAACCAGTTTAAAGCATGTTTCCCTATTCCAGAGCTCTGGAGTTTGTTAAGCAGGATAACATGATCAACTGTGTCAAAAGCATTTGCAAAATCTAGGAATACTGCACCAGTGAGTTGTCCCCGTTCCATTCCACACTGGATTTCATTGCAAACTTTTAGCAGGGTAGTTACGGTGGAGTGTTTGGGACGAAACCCAGACTGGAATTGGCTAGGGAAATTTGTCTTGGTGTAGAAATCGCTTAATTGGGAGTGGACACATTTTCCCATAACTTTGGATAGAATTGGGAGAAGTGAGATTGGCCTGTAGTTTGAGACAGTGTTTTTGTCCCCACTTTTGAAGATTGGGATAACTCTGGCAGTTTTCCAGGTCTTAGGGATATGGCCTGCAGACAGGATAGCGTTGACTATGGACGCAATTGGTTTGGCAATGGCTGGGGCACCAAGTCGTAGGAACCTAGATTGTAGTAAGTCGGGTCCACATTGGCTGCTTAGTTTTAGTTTGAGGAGCGCTTGTGTAATCTCCTCTTCAGATCCTGGGCTAAATTGAAAATTGTGGGCAGTGTTGGGAGGGGGTGGGACTGTAGGGATACTCCCAGGATGAGATTCATGTTTGGGGTTTGTGCTGCGTTTCGCTAATAAGTTAGTAGCACACCCCACAAAGTAATCATTGAATGCATTTGCAATGTCAGTGGGGTTTGTCAGAGTAATATCCCCCTTAGTGATATTACTTGGTTGTTGATGGTTAGGAGCCTGGAATATATTGTTGATAACCTTCCAGAAGTTAGCTGGGTTTGATGTATTTTGGTGGAGATTGTCAGAGTAATATTGTGCTTTTGCATACCTTGTTTGCCTTGTGCACACGTTCCGCAGGCATCTGTAGTGATTGAGATCCTTGGTAGTGCCAGTTACTTTGTAGCTTTTCCACAAGGCATCCCTGAACTGGTAGAGTGCTATAAGGTCAGGTGTAACCCATGGAAGGTGGGCCCCCCGTACCCTTATTTTGCGTAGTGGAGCATGGGTATCGCAGAGTTTTAAGAACTCGGATTGGAAATAGTCGAGCGCAGAATCAGGGTCGGGAATTAAATTGATTCTGTGCCATGGGCAGTTGGTAAGGTCATCCAGAAACTGTTGTGGGTTAAAATTTTTAAATGTTCTAGTGAGGAGAACTTTAGGGCTTGAATGGGGCGGTTTAATTTTCCTTACACAGTACACTATTGCATGGTCACTGAAAATATCAGGAAGGATGCCAGAGGATTGGATTCTGCTGGGGTTTGAGGAGAGAATCCAGTCTAGCAAGAATGGTTATGCGACTTCAGGTTTATTCGTGTGGGTTGGGAAATGAGTTGCGATAGGTTAAGTGACTTGAGTTGTATCTGGATTTTGTGGTTTTTTAGGGTCAAGCCAATTGAAGTTGAAATCCCCTAGAACTAGCAGCTCACTCTTCTCATTCAGAGAGAAAATGGAGGCAAGAAATTGGGTGATATCAGTCAAGGATTGTAGAGGGGCTTTAGGGGGGCGGTAGATGCCAGCAAGCAAGATGGGCTTAGAAAAGGGGAGGCAGATTTTGCCAACTAGAGTTTCAAAAGAGGGTGGACTTGGTGGGCAATGTAACAGTGTAAATTGTAAGGTGTCTGCAATATAAAATAACACCCCTCCTCCTCTCTTTGACCTACCTCTCCTAAAAATGGAGTATCCCTGAATGGCGATATTTGCATCAGGGGTTTTAGAGGATAGCCATGTTTCTGTAAGAACGATGGCTTTGGGTTTATGCATAAGGCACCATGCCCTTAGTTCATCCAGTTTGGGCAGCAGGCTCCGGATGTTTATATGGGCGACAGATAGCCCTTTTTGGAATTTAAAGGTGGAATTCTCAGGGGCATGGGACAGAGCTGAAATGGGAGGAGCTGGGTTAGTTTCAACATCACCTGCTAGAGAGAGTAATAGTATGAGTAGAAATTTGGGTAGTTGTTTGCAAGTTGTAAATTTGTGGTGTTTTCCATTTGAGTGTGCGGTGGTTGGTGTGCTGGTTTTTAGAGTTCTCCACCAACATTCAGTAGATAGTGCAAGGCTTTTGAGTAGTCCAGGGTGTATGGTGATGTTGGGTGTGGGCCAGGATGGAGGAGTTTGTAGTGGATAGAGGGAGTAACATCTCCATGAGGCCAGGAGAAAGAAAAAAGTTAGAAGACATAGCAGATTCATGATGCCAGAGGTAGGCAGTGTTGCAAGGAGCTGTTGTGAGCAGAGTGAGTGTGTGCAGACTAAACAGCAGGGGTGGACCTGTACCTTGTCAAGTGTTTTGCTGCATTGCAATGCTAGGGTCAATTCAGGGTTTCAGTGTTTTGTGCAGTCAGTTTTGGGAGAGGCTGCAGTGAAAGAAGTTGTAAAGGGGTGGGGGGTTAAACTATGCAGGCTAACAAGCTTGGGATCATAGTGTGATCTGAATAGCTTACCGTTTGTTGTCTTGAGTAAAAGAGTGTGCAGTAGATCCAGTCCCCAGTCACCTCTAGTCAAACTGTAGTCTAACTGTTTTTATCACTTAAAAACCTCACTTTAAATGCCTCACTGCCTAATGCAGTTCCTGCCCAATGCAGCGAAGGTGTTAGTATTATACACAAAAAAAAAGTCACATGACCCTCCCCCTCCCCAATCAGTCAGCTTGTTCCATTTGGTCAATTAACAGCACAGAGTTAAGAGGAAAAAAACAAAAAACTTTTTACATTCAAACATACCAACTTATATATCAATTCAACAAGGCCAGATTCAGTCTTATACAGAGGGTTTCAACATCAGGAACATACTTATATATCAATTCAACAAGGCCAGATTCAGTCTTACACAGAGGGTTTCAACATCAGGAACATACTTATATATCAATTCAACAAGGCCAGATTCAGTCTTATACAGAGGCAACTCAGGAACTACTTATATATCAATTCAACAAGGCAGAGATTCAGTCTTTACAGAGGGTTTCAACATCAGGAACATACTATTATATCAATTCAACAAGGCCAGATTCAGTCTTATACAGAGGGTTTCAACATCAGGAACATATTATATATCAATCAACAAGGAGGCCAGATTCAGTCTTATACAGAGGGTTTCAACATCAGGAACATACTTATATATCAATTCAACAAGGCCAGATTCAGTCTTATACAGAGGGTTTCAACATCAGGAACATACCTGTGAGGGTCCAGGAGAGCTGAGTTGTCTGCGGCGATATGGAGACCAGGGCAGGCTTTTGGTGTCATCTGATGTTCTTTCTCTGGTGATCAGCGCCTCCATCATCAGTGGACTCTAGGAGTACTAGAGGCAGTCCCTCACCGAAGCAATAATATACACCCCTGCCCAACAGACTGGGAACTCAGGCAGGGGTGTGTAGAACAGAACGGTTTATTAAGCAGTCACTGCAGATGGTTCAATACAGCAGATGCGGGGTATCAGAGGATTCCAGGCCTCTGGATGGTGCTGGCTCTTCCATAATGCAAGCCTCTGATATTCCTGTAGCCAGACAGTCACGAGGGCCTGGCTGGTCTCTCACTCTCAGCAGGGAGGAGAAGGCCCACACACCTCCACTCTCTAGGAAGGGTGGGAGAGCATTAGTCTCAATTGATCTATAATACATCAGTATAATTCTATCTAAACAGTCATACATCAATGGATCTTCCTCACAACTATAATAAAGATGTCAAGTATAATAATATATATGTATAGAATAAATAAATAAACTGAAACACAATATATTATAATAATGTTAATGAAATAAATGCCTAAGCTTAATGAATTGATCACACATCGTGATACTATGAGTGGTAGAACGATGTTTTACTTAAGGAAGAGATGAGACATATATTTATAAATAAACATGTTGTATGAAACACTAAAAATGAATCGTATACACCAAAATTGGTGAATGTAAAACAACCTACAAAAAACATAAAGCATATATATACAAACAAATATTAATGAGAAGATTTTTTTTATAAAATAATTTTGTAAAATAAAATAAAATAAATTAAATATACCATAAATGATCTTAAACATAATTAATGGAATGATTATTAGAACAAATTAATGCTATGTTTGTTTATTATTGGGATTATGTATATATACCAAATTGAGAGAGACTTTTGAAATTTTGTAGACAGAGAATGTATGAACAAGGAAATTAGATGTATATATATATATACTAATGTGTATCACTTCTAGTGAACTAGTGTATCACAATTGAATCATGTGAAAAATATATAAGGATAAAAGGAACGAAATAATAGGAACGAAATAATTAATTTTCTCAACAAAAAAAAAGCTCTCTAGAAGTGATACACATTAGTATATATATATATATATATATATATAAACACAGAAGAAAAAGGAACCTCTAAAGTAGCACTCAGACAATAATTTGCAAAAATAAAAAGGGTACTTTAATTAAATCCAAAAGATAACAGAAATACAAACAACTGACTGATGAGCCTGCCTGTCTAAAAAATAAATTTGGTGTGTTTTTGATTAATTTTCTGTGTCCACCAAATTTATTTTTTAGACAGGCAGGCTCATCAGTCAGTTGTTTGTATTTCTGTTATCTTTTGGATTTAATTAAAGTACCCTTTTTATTTTTGCAAATTATTGTCTGAGTGCTACTTTAGAGGTTCCTTTTTCTTCTGTGTTTATATATCTATACTTTTCCTCTAGCACCACCTACAGCTTATACTTTATTTCTGTTACAACTATATCAGTTATATTTTTCTGATTTAGGTAGGTTCATTTGACATTGCATTTATTTTTTTTGGAAGTGATGCGGTATTCACTTGTGTGTTTACAATATATATATATATATACATCTAATTTCCTTGTTCATACAGTGTCGACCAACTTTATTCTAACTTGGCTAGTTCCGCGAATTTCGGAATGTCCCGGTGATGTGCGGTTTAGTATCGTTTTCTCCCGGGGTGTATTGCGTTATTTCGCGCCCGTGATTTAAGCATTTTATTCCCGCTGTTTGCAATACTGCAATGCCGTGTAAAAACACATGGGGGCATTTGCGAGCTGTTGTCTTTGAAGCCGAGAAATTCATGAACCCCTATAACCCCTAACATACACATCCAGTACTGTATATGCACATCAATAATACTATAGGCCGGCGGGGGTGAGATGTGTTTGCAGCAGAGAGAGATCCGCTGCTCTCTCTGCGAAAACATCGGCACATTAAAAATTATTTAAAATACATTTTTATTCATAGTGTAGATGTGCAGGGGGTCTCCGGAGCTGAACCGCGTTGGTTTCAGGTCCGGGGACCCCCTGCTTCCCGAGATACAGCCCCCTTTATGAGGTGCCGGTATCCCTCTGCATTTAAAGGTCCCGATCACGTGACCGCGGCATGTAAACAAAGCAGAGGGATACCGGCACCCCCTAAAGGGGCCTGTATCTTGGGGAGAAGGGGGTCCCCGGACCTAAAACCAAAACGTTTCTGCTCCGGAGACCCTCTGCACATGTACAGTATAAATAAAACACATATATAAATAAACACTCGTTCCTTACCTAAGCGGCTATGTGCTATGGTAACGAAGCTGCATTTCTGTATTTTAATAATATTGTACAGTAAGCAGGGGGTTCCCTGAGCCAGAAATTAATGCTCAGGGGACCCCCTGCTCCTGCACAATATTATTAAAAATACAGAAATGCTGCTTCATTACCACAGCTGATAGCCGCTAAGGCAATGAAGGGGTTAACCCACCGTGCTCGCTTTATTGTGGGTAGCGGGGGTGGGTGAAGGGGATATTTGGCCCTTGGTGTGAGTTTAGGACTTGCGGGGGGGTTGCGGGTGCACTTAACCCCTTCACGACCCTTAGCATTAATAACCGCTACGGTCATGAAGGGGTTAACCCCTACCGCTAACCCCCGCAAGCCCTAAACAACACCATTGGGGCTAATACCCCCTTCACCCACCCCCACTACCCAATAAAAAAAACTCACACACAGCAGCCGCCAAAAAAATAAATAAATAAATAAATCTAAATAAATAAATAAATAAATACATGAATATAAATAAATATATTTAAAATACATTTTTATTCATAGTGTAGATGTGCAGGGGGTCTCCGGAGCTGAACCGCTTTGGTTTTAGGTCTGGGGACCCCCTGCTTCCCGAGATACATTTTCCTTTATGGGGTGCCGGTATCCCTCTGCTTGGTTTACATGCCGCGGTCACGTGATCGGGACCTTTAAATGCAGAGTGATACCGGCACCTCATAAAGGGATCTGTATCTCGGGGAGCAGGGTGGGGTTAACCCCTTCATGACCGTAGCGGTATTAACTGCTACGGCCGTGATGGGGTTAAGTGTACCCGCAACCCCCCGCAAGTCCTAAACTCACACCAAGGGCCAAATACCCCCTTCACCCACCACCGCTACCCACAATAAAGCAGGCACAGTGGGTTAACCCCTTCATTGCCTTAGCGGCTATCAGCTATGGTAATGAAGCAGCATTTCTGTATTTTTAATAATATTGTGCAGGGGCAGGGGGTCCCCTGAGCTTTGATTTGTGGCTCAGGGAACCCCCTGCTCACTGTACAATATTATTAAAAATACAGTCATGCTGCTTCGTTACCATAGCACATAGCAGCAAAGGTAAGGAACGAGTGTTTATTTATATATGTGTTTTATTCATACTGTAGATGTGCAGAGGGTCTCCGGAGCTAAACCGCTGTGGTTTTAGGTCCGGGGACCCCCTGCTTCCCGAGATACAGGCCCCTTTAGGGGGTGCCGGTATCCCTCTGCTTTGTTTACATGCCACGGTCACGTGATGGGGACCTTTAAATGCAGAGGGATACCGGCACCTCATAAAGGGACTGTATTTCGGGAAGCATGGGTCCCTGGACCTGAAACCAATGCGGTTCAGCTCTGGAGACCCCCTGCACATCTACACTATGAATAAAAATGTATTTTAAATAATTTTTAATGTGCCGATGTTTGCGCAGAGAGAGCAGCGGATCTCTCTCTGCTGCAGACACATCTCGCCAGGGGAAGGCCTATAGTATCATTGATGTGCATATACAGTACTGTATGTGTATGTTAGGGGTTATTGGGGTTGTTGTTATACAGTATATACTGTATATATACAGTATATACTGCATTACAATTCATGAATTTCTCGGCTTCAAAGACAACAGCTCGCAAACGCCCCCATGCGTTTTTACACGGCATTGCAGTATTGCAGCCAGCAGGAATAAAATGCTTAAATCACAGGCGCGAAAATAACGCAATACACCCCGGGAGAAAACGACACAAAACCGCACATCACCGGGATAATCTGAAATTCGCGGAGCTAGCCGAGTTAGAATAAAGTTGGTCTCTACTGTATATTTATTAAGTGTGGGGCTGTTGTGTGTGTATTTTTTTTATTGGGGGTGGCCGAAGTGGGTATTAGCTCGGTGGTTGTTTAGGGCTTGCGGGAAGGCTTAACCCTTTCATGACCATAGCGGTATGAACCGCTAAGGTCATGAAGGGGTTAAGTCGACCCGTAACCCCCCCAAAAGCCCTAAACACCCACCAAGGGCCAAATACCCCCTTCACCCACCCCCGCTACCCACAATAAACCTGGCACGGCTGGTTAACCCCGCCATTGCCTTAGCGGTTAGCCGCTAAGGTAATGAAGTGGGCTTTAAATGCATTTTTCCTGCCTATGATCCATGCCTTGGGGTTCCGGTGCTGATATTAATGGGTATCAGCTCCGGAGACCCCCAGCATCAATCCCAGCCAGGAAAAAGGCCTGATTTTTTCTAAGTGTCGACCTTACCGATGCTTCTCCACCACCAACTTGCCAACTTTAGTTGGTGGGCTGGATTGGCGTAAAAATCTCAATTCTAGAGTGCCGATCGGTACCCGGCTGCCGAAAAGTTTTTTTTTTCGGGGGAAAAAAAATGCCGATTTTGGGCGCTTATCGGCGCTTACTGAATCTGAAAGCCAATTTTGGCGAGAAAATGGCGAAAAAAGCCTTTTCGGCGCTTACTGCATGAGGCCCACAATGCGTTACTCAAAATGGCGTTGGATAGCGAAACGTTGGAAAGCGAAACACATTTTCCCATAGGAACACTGTTTAAATGAAAGGTTCTGTTCCTGAAAGCGTCGTAAGAGCGTTGGATAAGCCTTTTTGGCGTTGTAAAAATAAACATAGGTATGCATTGCATAGTGTTGGATAAGCCATTCGTTGTAAAATGAAGCGTTGTAAAACGAGGACTGCCTTTATAACAGACAGCCTGTTTTTAAGCATCAGCCGCAAGGGATTTTGGAAAAGTTTAAGTGGAGCTATAGATTGCTGTAACACTGCGAGCCATGTTGAACTACATCCCCTTGAATCAAAGTATCAATCCATGGGTAAACTAGTTGGCACATTATTCAAATAGTATGCATATGTTCCTGCATTTTTGTGCATCAAAAAAGGAGGAATAATTAAAGTTAACAGATATGCATATAATGAGGCAAGCTGTTGATACTAATGTAAAAGGAAATCCTCGCTGAACGTCAGGGCACAAGCTTAAGCTAGATACATGCATATTTTTATATTGACTACATTTGACTACATTTGTCTTAGGGCCTCATGCAGAGAGCATCGAATTTTCAAATTGGCGAATTTCATAAAAAGTAGCTTTTTTGGAGAGTTTTATTCTCCATATGCAGAAAAGTTCGAATTCTGCTATGTTTAACATGGATGCGTGTGGCGAGTTTAAATGGGAAAGATGCGCGCTTCAGAAATGTGTAAAGAAAAAATCGCGCATTTTTTGTCCCCTTTGCTATAGGCGGCGAGCGCCATCTTATTGCCAACTTTTCCTGGCGCGGCAAAAATGAGAAAATCGCGCCATTTTCCTGGCGCGAACAGCCGCTACATGCCGTTCGTACCTCTCTGCATTCGGAGAGTTTTAAAAATGGCGAGATGGAGGTTCATGCCAGCCGCGAGGCGAGTTTTAGAAATACAAAAAATGGCGAATTTTGAAATAACGATGCTCTCTGCATGAGGCCCTTAGTTCTCACTGGAAGTTATATAAAAAGCATTAAATAACAGAGGCTAAAAAGCAGTTAATTCAATGAGGGTTAACAGTAGCCATTATTTTTTAAACCCCCAGTTGATTAAACATTTGGAGTAGATAACTCGACCTAATTATAATTTTAAAAAATTATTTTGGTGTATCTATGATAATGTTTGCAGTGCTTTACAGAGGGAATTTGACACAGGCCAATACAAAGTTCGTGTTCATTGTCAGGGAGCTGGTCTCAAGCCATGTTTCCCATTTCAAAGACACGTATTTTACCACTAACCACTCATTCAGCAGGCATAATCTTGGTGGGATACAAGTGTACAGAGAGGGTCAGCAATAAAGTCTAAATATTTTTTTGTCACAACAAACATAAGGTGTGGCTTTAGATTAAACAAATTAGCACATTATATGACAACTTTAAAATATGCAGTCTTTTTAACCCTTAGGTTGCCAGAATGCCGGTGGCATCAGAGTGGCATAGACATTTCTGCACCAGTTCCGCCGATTTGCTGATCAGAAAATTATAAAGACACAATCATTACCCCCAAAGAATTTACAATAAAATGTAAGATGGTGGTTAAAACTCTTAGGTATAAATGAGTGCTCGTCACAATTTTAGGATATCAATTCAGATATTCATACAAAATGCAATATTTAGTCAAAATCAAATATTAATAAAAAGTAAATGAAAAATATCTAATAATGTCTAACACAGGTGAGTCAAATAAAATGACATAAGTGACATGCATACATTTAAAAAAAAAAAGACATATTAGTGTTGGTACCTGTCAAGCCTTGTTGAGTGACTTTTAGGGCCCAGCCAATGTTTTTTTTTTCCCCAGACTCTTGAACAATTAGTTAGTCTCTTTGAAAGTCCATGGGTGGTCCAGAGGTGTGCAGAAAGAAACAAAAAGGAAAAGATACAGTATGTAGTGAAGTACTGTTAGTATATTAGTACTATAAAAATGGTTGGTCACACACTCCGATGTGTTACTTGTTAGTAGCCTCTATTAACTAGATGATCCAATGGTTTGGTCTTCTTCTGGAATCCTGTGTTCGTCTTGTTTGGCTTTACAGGTGTCTTTGTGTGTTTTTTTCGTAACGTGCATATAGTGTTAAATCCTTTTAATCAAATTAAAAAGAAAAAATAATGCACTCAGTGTGTAACACATTCAAATCGTATCAATGTGTTAGAGAATAGGTGAACAGAAGTCGTCACTTGCCCATGAACTCTGATACTGCTGGATGAGAGACGCTGGTTATATGTGACAGAAAATATAGACAGCGCCCTTCACACACTACACCTAAATTGCTGCAGCCCTGATAGATGTGGCAAGAAATTGCACCAGGCAAATATGCCCAATAAACAGTGGTGTGAAAATAACTAAATGTATTCTGGCAGGAAAAACTAAAAGTGACTATTAGATAAAAACACAAAAGCAAAAAAGAAGTGTGCATAACATATAAAAATAAAAATAAAAAAAAGCAATAAAAAAGATATTGCCAATTAATGTGGGTAAAAATGACACTGAGTGTCACTGGGACTTAACTAAAAAATGCAAATATAAAAAATGGGTTCATGTGATAAGCAATGAAAAATTCAATACACGATTATGAACCCATAAATTCAGTGAATATTAAAAATACTTAAGTCCACATGTGTCCATGATAAGTTGATTTGCAAAAGGTCCAGGCTGCTTCTTCTTGGGCTCACCGAACTCCCACAGTACCTATTAGAGAAAAAGAGAAAAGAAGCGCCCGATCCTTGTGTAAAATCAATACATTATACACACATTGAAGCATTGCAATAAACAACATACAGTACATTACATCCCCTGTATCTCCCTGCCTTGAGTGTAATCTGTGTAAAAAACCCTCCCCCCTAATGTTTCTGTTAAAACTCCCTCCCTGCCTGGTTTGCTGTGAGTGCAGTGTATGTAAATGTGGGGAGGGGGAGTGGGTTATAACTCCACCTCCTTGACTGTGATCTGTGTAAAGCCCCCTCCCCCTAATGTTTCTGTTATATCTCCCTCCCTGCCTGTATTGCTGTGAGTGCAGTGTATGTAAATGTGGGGAGGGGGGGGGGACCCGATGTGCATATTGTGAGGTCTAGCCACCCTCACCCCCTACCCACATACCGTTACCCCCCCCATCCTGGCTATGGCCCCTCCGCTTCTGCAAAACAGACACAAAAATTAAAACATCCAAAGTATGTCCCCTAACCCCTTAATCACCATAGCGGTTATTAACCGCTACAGTCATTAAGGGGTTAACCCACCCTCACCCACCACACCGCTGCCATCTGTACAAAATCAGGAGCTGACACCTACAAAGGAGGCGACAAAAACAAAACAGCACAAGCAGTTACTACTGACCAGTTTTTGGACACAAACAAAAAAAGACACACATGAAACAGACCAACCATCACTTGTGCAGTGTCTACCAACTTGCTCACATGTGTCAGTGGGCACAAGCCCTGTCGGTGAGTCACTGGCCAAAAGCCCTGTTGGTGAACAGTCACTGCCCACAAGCCCTGTAGGTGAGTCACTTCCCAAAAGCCCTGTCGGTGAACAGTCACTGCCCAAAAGCCCTGTAGGTGAGTCACTGCCCAAAAGCCCTGTCGGTGAACAGTCACTGCCCAAAAGCCCTGTAGGTGAGTCACTGGCCACAAGCCCTGCCCGTGAAGTGCCAGAAGCCACTCAAAGTGGCTCTGTTGTGGCTAAAGTTGATGCAAAACGAAAAAGGAAAATCCAAGAGACAACAAGCAGGCCTGTTACTCGCTCTCAAAAGGAAGAAAAAAAATAAATGTTATAATTCACTAAATATGTCTTTGGCCTTGTTTTGTTGACTTCAGATTATCTAATTAATATTGTATGTATGCTGAAGACTGTGTTGTTTCCAAACTTTCAAGTATGTTCTTGTACACGTGAAGTTTTGGAAATGTTAACAGTCCTAATTAATGAATAGTGTTATTAATATTGATGTATTAATCGTGTATTCAGTAATGGTCCACCAGGAGCCAGTTGCTATGTTTAGAGAAGCTGCCATTGACTTTCCAGCAAAACATTGTATTTGGGTGTGTTACTTGATGTAATCATTGCATGTGCATATTATTCACATGCAATTAAAAACACACATCTATTTAACTGCAAACATCTTTCTTGTACGTGTACAGCAGGATTATGTGTTAAATATTACTTACCTTTGCCTTGCTTGGCCATTGTAATGTTGTCCTTTAATCATTTATGTGTTCTTGTTTCAAGAACATCTCTGAATTTATACTAATATATATGTAGTATGTATGGATATATGCACACACACACACAGACACACACTGTGTGTGTGTGTGTGTATGTATGTATATATAGTACTATCTAAACTGGTATAGATGTATTTAAAAAAAACATACACTTCATGCTTCCTTGTGAAAACACAGTATTTTAATAATACAGGCCTAATGTTTGTGAACTATACTACCTGTGAGCCTATAACAGTATTGGGCTTAAACACATTTTTATTACTTAATTCACTCATGTTTATCACCATTTAAATAGGTTTCATACAAGGGATACTTACTGGCATCAATATGTTGTGTGTACTCCTGTATTATATATATCAACATATATATATTATTGGTTTTAACACTACAGCCCTTGTAAATAAAAATAAAACTTTTTTTGATGGTAAATCACATTTACCATACAGGTCAATGCAATAGGCCATACAAGTTTAAGCCTCTATTATGTTAACCTTTAAATAAATCACACCAATATAAAAATCCCTCTTTACATATAAGCCCTTAAAAGTTGTAATATACACACACAGACATGTACAGTTTGTTTTTACAGACATATTGTTATATATATATATATATATATATATATATATATATATATATATATATGACAAACAAAAAGGAAAAAGCAGCGCCTCTATTAAGCTAAATCTATAAAGTTCATAAACCAAATAATATAATTAATGAATAATAATAACTAATATGTACCATATAGTAAAAATTACATATATATAACCAAATCAATCAAACTATAAACCAGGAAACAATATGATAATTGTATACATATAGATATATAACAAAAATAAATAAACAGAGAAACAAAAGGAATAAATGGATAATATAAGAGAAAAAAAAATATATAAAAACCAGTCCTCAAAAATAAGTCCAGTAATGGTGTTGGTTCCGGTGTGGAGGGTCTCCGGCAGCTCTCAGTGTGGTCAAACCAAGTCCACAGTAAATCTAGGGGAAAAACAGGAAGAGAGAGCGCACGCCCATAGCGTAAAATAGTATTTTAATGAGGGGAGGGGGAGAGGGGGGATAAAAAATGCACTCACAAGGGTACAATAAAAACAAGCATTGTGTGATATAATCACCACCATCCGGTTCGTGTCTGCAGCGTCTTGGGGCAGTCCCAGTATTGCAGTATCAGGATCGTAGTCCCAACAGGTATCCAGGGCAGATAGTATTCAATACAACTGTATTAGAGTCCTGGAAGATGGCTCCGTGTAGTACAGGCTTCTGCAGCAGTTGCGCATGGATCCGTCCGTTCCAGCGCGCGGTGATGACGTCAGTGTCAATGCGTCTGACGTGATGACGCTCCCTGACGCGTTTCGTCACTCTCGGGTAACTTTTTCAAAGGGTGATCAAATATATATATATATATATATATAGCACTATATATATATATATATATTGTATATACACACACATGATGACCCAATATACAAATAAATGTAGAAGGGTTATCAAAACCATACTGTCCTACAAATAACACTTCTCCATATAGACACACTACATTACAATGAATTTCCTTTAATAATCCTAACTGATCTTACAATCTAAATCATCAAATGCCAATGAAACACCTCACATTCCAATCAATACATTGCATTTACATTGTATAAATGATGCATAAAATCTATTCACCATATACATTCTGCAAATGAATGTGAACAATATAATTGCAAGCTAAATACAAATATTGTACTCCAAACAAGTCAACTATTTTAACCAATCAAGTAAACAAAAATCAATTAGCAATCATTATTTACATCCCTAAACAATTGACAGTCCATCCCGAACAATGAAACAATTAACTAATTCACACTTCGAGCAGAACAATTCAGCATGTGAAAAAATATAAGTACCAACCGGAATACAAACTTTAAAACCAAGGCTAGCCCTGACCTCCGTCAAACACACAAAACAATATCAACAATTACATCTATCTAATTTTAAAATACTTTAAAATCACAATAAAGCATAGCAGCATAGACAAATTAATTTAAAACATATCAAATCAAGCTTTTAAAACAACATAATTTCTTACCCTGTATGTATATATCTCTCTAGACATATATACATACATACATACAGTGGCAAGAAATGAATACCACCTGGTTACTAGGAGCCAATCAGAGTGTGGGCAACACGTCCATCCCTACTCTGATTGGCTGTAGTACGTCACATCCTTTTTCCCCCCAAGCCTCTGTCACATGGTATACTAGAGCCAATCAGAGTAGGGATGGAGTTCCCACGCTCTGATTGGCTACCATACCATGTGAGGGCGGCCATGTGTCTTTTCATGACGTCATCTTAAAGGCAATTGAAGCAGAGCCATTCTGATTGGCTGTGCTTTCATTGCCTTTAAGTGACGTCATCATTTTTATTTTTATCGGCCAAAATACATGGTTTTCACAGCCCAATCAGGGCCGTGGGAACCATATGACGAAAATGTGACGTCATAGGCCTTTAAAAGCCTATGTCGTCTCATTTTGAAGCCAGACGCTGCGGAGGAAGGACCACCGAACAAGAAAGAAGACCAGGGCGTGGACGAAGATGGAAAGCAGACCCTGCCCCGCCCAGAAGAAGATAGAAGAAAGAAGAATACAGAAGAAGATAAAGATGGATTACAAATAGAAGACCCGTGGATTGATTTGGATTTTTAGTTTAATGTTTATTATTTTATGGTTTTTTATTTTCTGGGTTCCTGTGCCTGGTGGATTGGTTCTTGAGTAAGCTGCGTAACGGGAGTCGGTGGGGGCAAGTAATGGTAAGTGAACTAAAGAAATGTATTTTATTTAACTTGTTAATTTTTTTAAAAGCTTTTTTAACATGTGTATTTTTTTTTTTGTGTTATATCATTTCTTGCCACTGTATGTATTTACTTGATTGGTTAAAATAGTTGACTTGTTTGTTAGTACAGTATTTGTATTTAGCTTGCAATGATATTGTTCACATTCATTTGCAGAATGTATATGGTACATAGATTTTATGCATCATTTATACAATGTAAATGCAATGTATTGATTGGAATGTGAGGTGTTTCATTGGCATTTGATGATTTAGATTGTAAAATCAGTTAGGATTATTAAAGGAAATTAATTGTAATGTAGTGTGTCTGTATGGAGATGTGTTATTTGTAGGACAGTATGGTTTTGATAACCCTTCTACATTTATTTGTATATTGGGTCATCATGTGTGTATATACTATACTATATATCTCTATATACTCTCTCTCTCTCTCTCTCTCTCTCTCTCTCTCTCTCT